>PVIA01005163.1:0-121192 GCA_004024845.1 Tonatia bakeri
TTTGACTATACCCTGCTTCTTTCTTTGTTTTGTTGTTTAGGTTCCTGTTAAAGGTGAGATCATATGGTATTTATCTTTCACTGCCTGGCTTATTTCACTTAGCATAATGCTTTCCAGTTGCATCCATGATGTTGCATAGGGTAGGAGGTCCTTCTTTCTTTCTGCTGCATAGAATTCCATTGTGTAAATGTACCATAGTCCTTCCATTCTAAATGAAAGCTTTGCTGCATAGAGCAATCTTGGATGTAGGTCCTTGCCTTTTGTGGCTTGGAATACTTTCCAGCCCCTTCTTGGCTGCAAGGTCTCTTTTGAGAAATCAGCAGACAGTCTGATGGGAACTCCTTTGTGGGTTACTGCCTCCTTATCTCTTCTTGCTTCTAGGATTCTCTCCTTAATTTTAATCTTGGGTAATGTAATCATGATGTGCCTTCGTGTGTTCCTCCTTGGGTCCAACTTCTTTGGGATTCTCTGAGCTTCCTGGACTTCCTGGAAATCTATTTCTTTTGCCAGATTGGGGAAGTTCTTCTTTATTATTTGTTGAAATAACTTTTCCACTTATTGCCCTTCCTCTTCCCCTTCTGGTACCCCTATAATTCGGATGTTGGAACATTTAAAGATGTCCTGGAGGTTCCTAAGGCTGTCCTCATTTTTTAAAATTCTTCATTCTTTTCTGATTGGATGTTTCTTTCTTCCTTCTGATCCACTCTATTGTTTTGAGTCCCAGTTTCCTTCCCATCACTATTGGTTCCCTGTACATTTTCCTTTATTTCACTTAGCATAGCTTCATTTTCTTCATCTTATTCATGACAAAATTTAACCAATTCTGTGAGCATCCTGATTACCAGTGTTTTGAACTGTGCATCTGAGGGGTTGGCTTAGTTGTGTGTTTTTTTTTTTCAGGAGCTTTGATCTGTTCTTTCATTTGGGCCTTTTTTTTTTCTTGGCATGCCTGTTATGTAGTGAGGGGTGGAGTCTTAGGTGTTCACCAGGGCAGGGTAACTGTCATAGCTAGGTTGTGATTGTGTATATGGGGAAGGGGTCCGAGAGGGATCAATGCTGCTTGCTCTGCTCTTTGCCAGATTTCATTCACTTTCCCTGCTTCCCATAAGCAAATTGGGCCCTTGTGGTGCTGATTCCCATGTGGGTGGGTTTGTGTACGTTCTACGACCCTGTGGGTCTCCAACAAACTTTCCCATGAGGCTAGAAGTTCCCACGCCCCCTTTGTTTCACTTGGTTTATCTACATGTGAATGTGTGACTGCCTGGTCCACTCTGCCTTGCCAGCCAGCTGCAGCCTTGTGCGCCCCATTCCATAATTTGTCTCCTCGCTGGTTCCACCAGCCATTGCCTTGTGCATGCCAGTTCACTAGCTGCCGCCTTGCCCTGGATGCCCAAATCTGCCTCTCCTACTGGTATGGATGAATGTGTCTTCTTTAACTCCCTGGTTGTGGGACTTCCATACAGTTCAATGTTCTGTTAGCTCTGTTTGTTTTTTGTTTTTAAGTCATTTTTGTCCTTCTTTTGGCTCTGTGAGGAGGCACAGTATGTTTAACTATGCCTCCATCTTGGCTGGAAGTGTCTTGCTAGTTTTTTGAGGTGTAAAGTTAGGTTGTTTAGTTGATATTTTTTCTTGTTTCTTGGTGTAAGTATTTATGACTATCAATTTCCCTCTTCAAACTTCTTTTGCCACATCCCATAGGTTTTGATATATTGTGCTTCTATTGTTTCAAGATATTTATTTATATATTTTTTACTTGACCCATTTTTGTTCAGGAGCATGTTAATTTCTACTTATTTGTGAATTTTTCAGCTTTTCTTCTATTATTTATTTTTAGTCTAATATTATCACAGTCAGAAAAAAAGTTGTTATAATTTAATTCTTCTTAATTTTGCTAAGATTTTATGGGACCTATTACATGATCTATTCTGAAGAATGCTGTGTGTGTATGTACCTGATGAGATGTGTTTCTGTTGCTGTTATTCATTTTGTTTAAAGGATTGATTAATTTTGTTTGTGGAGTATTAAAACTATCTACTATTATTGTATTGTGGTCTATTTCTCCCTTCAGTTTTGTTAATATTTGCTTGACATTGGGGTGCATAGGTTCTTTTGGATTGGTGTTTCAGGGCTCTAGGGTATAATCCCAGCAGTAAAATTGCTGGGTTAAAAGGAAGTTCCATTTTTAGTTTTCTGAGGAAATTCCATACTGTTTTCTGCAGTGGCTGCACCAGTCATCATTCCTACCAACAGTGCACTAGGGTTCTCTTTTCTCCACATCCTCTCCAACACTTGTTTGTTGATTTGTTTATGTTGACCGTTCTGACTGGTGTGAGGTGGTATCTCATTGTGGTTTTAATTTGCATCTCTCTGATAGCTAGGGATGCCAAACATCTTTTCATGTGTCCCTGGGCCCTCTGTATGACCTCTTTGGAGAAGTGTCTGTTCAAGTCTTTTGCCCATTTTTTAATTTTTTTTTGTTGTTGTTTGTTTGTTTTTTGTCTTCCTGGAGTGGAGTTGTGTGAGTTCTTTATATATTTTGGAGATCAATCCCTTGGAAGCACAATTTACAATAGCCAAGTGCTGGAAGCAACGTAAGTTCCCATCAGCAAATGAGTGGATCAAAAAACTATGGTACATTTACATAATGAAATTCTATGCAGCAGAGAGAAAGAAGGAGCTCCTACCCTTTGGGATAGCGTGGATAGAACTAGAGAGCATTATGTTAAGTGAAATAAGCCCGATGGTGAAAGACATATACTATATGATCTCACCTTTAACTGGAACATAATCAATAAAAGAAAAAAGCAAACAAAATATAACCAGAGTCATTGAAATTAAGAACAATATAACAGTAGCCAGAGGGAGGGGAATGGGACAGTGGGGCGAAGGGTTTTCAGGAACCAAAGGACACATGGACCAAACCAAGGGGGAGGGTGGAAGCAAGGGAGGAAAGTGGGTTTGAAGGGGGCAAGGGGAGTGGTGGGGAGAAAATGCAGAGAACTGTAATTGAGCAACAATAAAATAATTTGAATTAAAAAATATAAAAAATTGCTTAACATATTTAAATGTTCCAAAGTTAGGTGCATATATATGTATGATGGTCATAATTTTATTATGATGTGACCCTTTATCATTATGTAATGACCACTTTTTGTCTTTAGTTACCATGTTTGGCTTAAAATACTGCTTATATAGTTAACTAATATTTACCAAGGGAGACAAGACTACTAATAGGGGAAAGGATAATCTTTTCAGTAAATTTTGTTAAGAAAAGTGAATAAGCTCGTGCAGAAGATTAGAGTTGTACTTGTATCTTACATTTTTTATTTTTAAAGTATATATTATTCATTATGCTATTACAGTTGTCCTATTTTTTCCACTTTATCCCTGTCAGCTGGTACTCCTACTCCCTCCAGCATTCCTCCCTCTCTGTCCATATCCCTGTGTTGCACATATAAGTCCTTTGGCTGTTAGATTTCTTATACTATTCTTAACCTCCCCCTGTCTATTTTGTACTTACCAATTACACTTCTTATTCCCTGTAACTTTTCCCCCATTTTCTCCCTTCCCCCTCTCTGCTGATGACCCTCCATGTAATCTCCATTTTTGTTCTTCTGTTCTTGTTCTAATTGTTTCTTCAATTTGTTTTTGTTTAGTTTTTTTTTCTGGGGGGGGTTGAGTAGTTGATAGTTGTGTTTGTTGTCATTTTATTGTTCATATTTTTTATCTTCTTTTTCTTAGAAAAGCCTCTTTAACATTTCATGCAATAATGGCTTGGTGATGATGAAATCCTTTATCTTGACCTTATCTGGGAAGCACTTAATCTGCCCTTCCATTCTAAATGAAAGCTTTACTGGATAGAGCAATCTTGGATGTAGGTTTTTGTCTTTCATGACTTCAAATACTTCCTTCCAGTTCCTTCTTGCCTGCAAGGTATCTTCTGAGAAATCAACTGATAGCCTTATGGAAACTTCTTTGTAGGTAACTGCCTCCTTATCTCTTGCTGCTTTTAGGGTTGTCTCTTTATGTTTAATATTGGGTATCTTAATGATGGTGTGTCTTGGTGTATTCTTCTTTGGGTCCTACTACTTTGGGACTCTATGGGCTTCCTGGACTTCCTAGAAGTAAATTTCCTTTGCCAGATTGGGGAAGTTTTCTTTCATTATTTGTTCAAATAAGTTTTCAATTTCTTGCTGTTGTTGTTCTTCTTCTGGCACCCGTAAAATTTGGATATTGGAACATTTCAGGCTGTCCCAGAGTTTTGTAAGACTCTCTTTACTTTTTAAAATTCTTATTTCTTCATTCTGTTATGGTTGAATGTTTATTTTTCCCTTTTGCTCCAAACCGTTGTTTTGAGTCCTGGTTTTCTTCTTGTCACTGTTGACTCCCTGAATATTTTGCTTCATTTCATTTTTCTTATCTTTCATTTGTTTTTTCATTTTTCAACCAAGCTCAGTCAGATCTGTGAGCATTTTGATTGCCAGGGCTTTAAATTCTCCATCAGATAGGTTGGCTATGTCTTCGTCATTTAGTTCTCTTTCTGAGTTTTTACCCTGTTCTTTCATTTGGGTCATATTTTTTTTGTCTTGGCACACCCAATGAACTGTAAGGGGGAAGGACCTTAGGTATTCACCTGGGCAGGGCAACCCCCCTTTGCTGCGCTGTGGAGGTGCCTGTGGGGCAGGGGCCAGAGAGGAAACAATGCAGCTTGCCTGCCCATCCCTGTTGCACTTTCTGATGGACTGTTGTGTGAGACTAGGAGTTTCTTCCACTGTAGCAACCACTGTAATCCATTGTCAACTCTGAGTCTCAGTTTCCAGCTAGCCCCTTCCACCTGGTCCACCACCTCACTGCAGTTTTTCTCTGCCAGTCAGTCCACATGGTCCACTGCCTTACTGGTCTGGTTGTTCTGATTGATTTTTTTCTTTAATTCCTTGGTGGTTGGAGTTCCATGCAGTTTGATTTTCTGGTGCTTCTGGTTGTTTATTGATTTTAAATTGGTTGTTATCCTCTTTCTGGTTGTGCGAGGAAGTGAAGGGTTTCTACCTTTACCTCCATCTTGGCCAGAACTCTCATTTTGCAATGTATAAATGAATCAAATCAACATGTTGCATGTCTTAAACTTACACAGTGTTTTATATCATTTCTTAATAAAGCTGAAAATATCAATAAAAATAGAAATATAGAGAATTCAAAGGAAACATTGGTTTTTTGGTGGTTTATAACAGGTCTTATATAAAAACACAAAATATTTGAATAATACAACTGACAGGCTTCATGTAAATTACTAAACTTTGTGTATTAAAAAAATAAATTCATTTCAAGAGAATTTAAACATTTATATATACTTATCAATCATTACAATACAAAAACTGAAAATAAATCTATAACCAAAAATATGTACATTTATTTTCTGACCAAAGTTTATAAAAAATTCATAAAAATTAATAAGAAAAATTTATGTTCAACTATTGTAAAATTCAAACCATACAAAAACAGCAGTCAAACATCTGTTGGATCAAAATACAAGTAAAATAATAGATTATTAAAAATGGTTATTAATAACAAAGTGTTAAAGTCAAAAAAGTTACACTCAGGAAGATTGTGCTATGAAATGTTCCACTTTAAATATAAGGATAAAATGTATAACTCCAACATTCAGTCTGAAGTCAGATTAAAAGACACTAACATAAAACCAAGAAAATTAAAAGTAAGTTGATAATACATACAAAAAGAAATAAGTTAAAAAGGGATAATCATAATAAAATATGTTTGTGAATGAAAGAATACTTTCATTTTCACAAAGAAAGAACATAAAGCAGACAAGCAGCTGGAAAACTCATTGAATACAAATGCAAATTCGATGTAGACAAGCTACTGGAAAATACATTACAAACAAATGAAAGTTCAAAAACAATTAGTGATGATACCCCAGACAAAAATATTTTTAAAAAGGCACACATTACTATTGTATGCTAAATAGCAAAGTTTGTGTTAAATTGCTCAATTTTTAAAATAAAATTCTTGCCTTAAGTCTACTTTTGTTTTATATTTAATTGTTGTTCAATTACAGTTGTCCTCATTTACTCCCATTACTCTCCCATTTTCCACACTCAATCTTCTCACCCCAGTGCCGTCTTTGTCCATGTGTCCTTTATACATGTTCCTTGATGAACCTCCTCCTTCTTTCCTCATTATCCCTTTCCCCTCTCCTCTCTCTCCTCTTGTTAGTGTGTTTGTTCTTCATTTGAATGTCTTTGGTTTTATTTTTAAATTTATTTTTATTGTTTGCACTCTGACAGATGTCCTCAGTTTTTCCCCTTTTGACCTCCTACATGCAGCCCTTGCCCTACCTCTTCATTCAGTCATCACCACACTTTTGCCTGTGTCTATGGGTTATGTATATGTCTTTTTTGCTAATCTTTTCACCTTCTTTCATCCAACATTCCTTCCTCCTTCACCTCTGACAGCTGTCAGTCTGTTCCATGTATTCATGCATCTGTTTCTATTTTGTTAGTTTATTTTGTTCATTAGATTCTGCATATAAGTGAGATCACATGGTATTTGTCTTTCACTGACTGGCTTATTTCACTTATTGTAATAACCTCCAGTTCTATTTTTTTAAACCAATGAACACCTGAATAAAATTTTTAAAAATTTAGATCTACTAAATTTTCCAGGACCAAGATTTAGAAATACATTCCTTGACATATTAAGTAGCAGATCATCCAAGTCATATGATTTATTTATTTATTTATTTTGAAGATAAATAAATTTTAAAAATCAATAAATTAAATACATTTATCTAAATTATTAACAAGTACATACTATAAAAAGGCCACAAGAAGACTTCTTTTAAAAAAAGGTATGGGAAAATCTCACTTTTCTTTTTATCAAATATTACTCAAAGGAATACAATATTCTAATCCTTGACAATAGTTACTTTACTTTTTTGTGGTTGACCAAGCACTGAATTAAGAAATACAGTTAAGTAAATAAAGTCATTTTCATTTTGCAGATAAAGATCTAAGTATCAAACGGTTTAAATAGCTTGCCTAATGGCCACATAGCTAATCAACTGCAGAACTGAAATATACATCTTTTGCATGCAAAGCTGCAGGTTAAAACACTACTATATGCTTATCCATTAATATTAAAAACAGCCTAAGTAAAATATCAGTAAGTTAAATATATTCATATATGAGAAGAATTATCCACTGTGATCAAGAGTTATACCATAGCAATAAAGGATCAGCAATGCTTATTATTGAGTACATTATAAATGTGTATCAGAAAATAAGGCAAAGAAGAAACTATTTCAACATTAACTCTCTCTGAAAAAAAACAGCAAATCAAACATAGTGATGAGATGTAATTGGAATCTCTATTAATCTACATATTTATAAATATACTACACAAATAACCAACATTAGTTCTGGACATTTTGCAATAAATGAGACATGAAATAGAAAAATATATATAACTATTGCAAACTAGACTTTACCATTACTTGAAACTGTATAAATGTATCCTTAATAATACAGAGAGTCAATTGTCTAAAAACCTAAAATTAAATGTGAATAATCAACAAAGTGAATAAATACTAGTACAAAGCTAAAAATGTTTTTTCTAAATATATCATGCAGAATAAGTTTGATGATATAGGGATGAAAAAGGACTATAATAGCAACTGAAAAGTAGAGCAAACAGAAAAATAAATAAAATCCAAAAAGTTTTTTGGAATACCCCCAAAAACTTTGCCTTGAATATATATGAAAAAAAACCCAGAAAACTTGCTAAGAAATTTAAAAGTAAAACTAAGGATTAGAGAAATGTGCCATGTTCTTAAATGAGTAAATTGTGTTAAAGATGTTAATTATTTCCAAATTAACTTAATGTTTTTTTTTATATTTTTTAAGATTTTATTTATTTATTTTTAGAGAGGGAAGGGGGGGAGAGAGAGAGAGAGAGAAACATCAATGTGTGGTTGCTGGCAGCCATGGCCTGCAACCCAGTCATGTGCCCTGACTGGGAATCAAAACTGCGATGCTATGGTTCGCAGCCCGCGCTCAATCCACTGAGCTACGCCAGCCAGGGCCTAACTTAATGTTTTAATGCATTTATTAATCACATGATAAACAAAATAAAGTTTGTTATAAGAATGCTAAAATCATTTAGAAAAATATAGAATGACTCAGAAGAATAAGAATGTAACCAGTTATTAGATATAAAATGACATTTATATTTATTCATTTAAAAATATTTTTATTGTTTATTTGATTGCAGTTGCCCCATTTTTTCCCTTTTGCTCCCCTTTACCCAGCCCAACCCTCTTGCCCACAGTCAATCCCCTCTCCATTGTTTATCCATGAATCATTCATACACGTTCTTTGATTAATCCCTTCCCCTTCTTACATTCTTCCCTCTATCCTTCCATCCTACATCTATTGTTCTGGTCCATGTTTCCATGTTTCAAATTCTATTTTTCTCATTAGTTTATTTTGTTCTTTAGATATCAGTTATAACTGAGGTCATATGGTATTTGTTTATCAGCAACTGGCTTGCTTCATGTTGCATAATAGTTTCCAGTACCATATGTGCTGTCACAAAAGGTAGGACTTCTTTTTTTTCTGCTTCATAGTATTCCATTGTGTAAATGTACTACAAATTTTTAATCCACTCATCTACTGACAGACACTTGGGCTGTTTCTAACATATAGCTATTGTAAATTTTGCTGCTATGAACATTGGGGTGTGCAAATTCTTTTGAATTGGTGTATCTAGATTGTTAGGGTATATTCCCAGCAGTAAAATTGCTGGGTCATAAGGCACTCCACTTTTAATTTTTTGAGGAAATTTCATACTGTTTTCCACAGTGGCTGCACCAGTCTGCGTCCATTATCTCCACATCCTTGCCAGCACTTGTTTGTTGATTCACTGATAGCCATTCAGACTGGTGTAAAGTGGTATCTCATTGTGGTTTTAATTTGCACCTCTCTGATGGCTATTGAGCCTTTTTTACATGTATATAGGCCATTTGTATGTCTTCCTTGGAGAAGTGTCTATTCAGGTCCTTTGCCCATTTAACATTGGATTGCTTGTCTTCCTGGTGTTGAGTCATATGATTTCTTTACATATTTTGGAGGTTAAACCTTTGTCCAACGTACCATTTGCAAATATGTTCCCCTGTACAGTCCATTCCCTTTTAATTTTGATGATGATTTCTGTAGCTGTGTGGAAACTTCTTAATTGGATGTAGTCCCATTTGTTTTTCCTTTATTAACCATGCCCTAGCAGATATATTGGCAAAAATGATACTACATGGGATGTCTGAAATTTTGCTGCTCATGTTTTCCACTAGGACTTTTATGGTATCATCACTAATATTTAAATACTTTACCCATTTTGAATTTATTCTGGCCTATGGTATAAGTTTTTGGTCTAGATTATTTTTTGTTTTTTTGCATGTACCTGTCCAGTTTGCCCACCACCACTTATTGAGAGACTGTTTTTACTCCATTGTATGTTCATGCCCCTTTTATGAAATGTTAATTGACCATAAAGACATGGGCTTATTTCTGGGCTCTCTATTCTGTCCCATTGATCTATGTGCCTGTTCTTATGCCAGTACCAGACTGTCTTGATTACAATGACCTTGTAGCATAGTTTAATATCACATATTGTGATCTCTCCAACTTTGTACTTTCTCAGGATTGCTTAGGCTATTCAGGGTCTTTTTTGGTTCCATATAAATTTTTGGAATATTTGTTCTAGATCTGTGAAATATACCATTGGTATTTTACTAAGAATTGCATTGAATCTATAGATTGCTTTGGGTAGAATGGACATTTGCTGATGTTAATTCTTCCAATCCATGAACATGGTATGTGTTTTCATTTATTTGTATTTTTCAATATTTTCTTCAGTGTTGTATCGTTTCCAAGTATAGGTCTTTAACATCCTGCTTAAATTTATTCATAGGTACTTTGTTTTTCTTGTTGCTATAATAAATGGGATTTTTTTCTTATTAAGCTTTGTAGTTCTGTCGCTGGCTACAACAGACAGAAGAAAAGAAGCATGAGTCAATCTCTCTCGCTCTCTCTCTCTCTCCATGTATGCATCTGTGTAACAAAGAAAACATACCAAACCAAAGGGGATTGGATTGTTTCATTAATGGTGTTGGGAAGATCATCTAATTATTTGGAGAAATTAAATTTTTGTTATCTCACATCATATATCAAAACAGATTAAAATAAAAAACTGAATTATCAATGTATTGAAATATTATCATTAGTAGGGAAAATATCAACAAGTTACATTTAACACATTGAAGTCAAGAGATTAAAACTATTAGACCTGAGAAAATAATTTGTTATATAAACATCAGATTTAATATATATATGTTTTGTATTAATTGTTATAACACATAATAAATTATTTTATAAACAAAAACTAAATCAAATAAGGTCAATTAACAAATTTTAGGATGAGGAAGATGGCAGCAATGTTGTAGGAGGGAGCTGAGCCCACTTGCTTGTGCCCATAAGTGAGATACCTAGCTGATCTTTCAAAGAACAGACTGAACAGCCAACAGAATCTTAGCTGATATGAAGTTTGGAAGTCAAAGTATGCTGAGGATGCTTAAAAACAGGCAGTAAGGCGATTTTTTAGGGTGAAGGAAAGATCCAAGGGCCATGAGCAGGAGACCACGAATGCCACTCGAGCACTGGAGGATAGCCAACTGGCAGCTCCCTCCCCTCCCAGAGCAGAGAAGTCTCAGATCTGCACCAGCAGAGATGTGGATGCACAAAGTCATTGGAGGAATAAAAAGGCAGTTAAGTGTTGCACAGTCAGTGGTATACTCTGACTGGAGTGGCTTTTCCCAGCTGGTACAGTGCAAGAAAAATTGGGGAACTAGGTGACACTTTGTAGGGTATATGGAGTCAGCCAGGCTCCCTCAGTCATATGTCTGGGCAGCTAAGATAAGCAGCATTCCCATAGCCTTGAATGGGCCTGCATGCTCAGAATCACACTTTGTTATACAATATCTTGGTACTCCACCTGCTTTGTGACATTTAGTATATAAGGGAGTTGGGACTTCCTAATGTGTGACATGAGGTTTGTTTTAGTGTGAGTCACCCCACCCTTGAATAAAGGCATGTCAGGCATTCCCACGGCTCTATAAATTTTTTTCGTCTTTCAGAATCTTGAGTGAACTGGCCTGACTTTGATGGGATGCAAGACAATTGGCACCATTGGCAGGATTCATCACAGAATGGTATCAATGTGGAGAAGTCATTGGCCCTCTTGGAGGGGGTTCTGGAGCTAGAGTTGGGGGGGATGGCTGGTCACTGGTATGTGGTATCCCATGGTGAGTCTTCTGGCAGTGTGGGATACCCCCCTCCCCTGGAATTGGCCCAATGTTGGTAGCACACGCCACATGGTAGAGAAAGCTTTATGGGTGGTAGGGAAGATCCTAGAGAAGCAAGCACCTGAGTGGCAATGGGGGCCTGTGTGCTGGGTATTTCTTTCAGTTTTGAGAGCTGAGATGGTGACTGCTTTGCAACATGTGGAAGGTACCTGAACTTACAGGCAGAGAGGAAGCCTCAGAGGCTAGAATCAGCACCCTGGAGGAAGACCTCCAAACAGTGGGGCACTGGTGGTTACCCTACCCAATCACAGTGAACGATGCAGAAGAAGAGGAGGGAAACTGTCACTTTCATACTACCTCCCCCTCCCAGTTCTAAAACACAGTTGCCAAGAGTCACTGGGTTGGAGGACTGTGGCCTGGGTTGGGTGTTCTGATGGCAATGGTGCCAGAGCATGAAAATCTTTGCACAGAAATCTCTGCTCCAAGTATGCTGATTGGAGCAGAAGGTGGCCAAGGAGCACACAGCAGGGGCAGGAGCCACAGAGGCAGAAACAATGGCAGGGCGTCTGAAGGAAAAACAGCAGTGGTTTCTAGGGACTGTATCTTGAGCTCCCTCTGTCTCGCAGTTAAAGAGCAACCCCATGTGGTTGTGAGCTGAACAACGTTTCCTGCTGCCCCAGAAGAAGAAGGTGGTAAGGAAAAAACCTGAGGATGTGCCCCGAGAGGCCTGCCCTGTGTGTCTGGAGGACCACCTGGCTGTGCCAACTTCCCAAGAAGAGGGAGGAAATACCGTCTGGATATTTGAATAGATGAAAGGGCCAAGAAAATTGTGTACAGGGGATGGGCAGGAACTGGAATAGGTGAAGGCTGTGTGGCTTTCCCTGGGTATTGGGTGAATGCCCCCCATGATTGTACTTTTATGTGTCCCCCATTCTTAAGTATATCCTGAGCATTGATGTGCTCCATGAATTGTGGCTGCAAATCACTGTGAGGTAGCTCCAAACGTTTTTGGGCCTGCTTGACTACTGAAGAGAGTTTGTGCCCCACCTCACTCAGGTTGTTCATCCCCTGTAAGTTTTGGTAAAAAAAGGGAGTGAGCTGGGACTGGACCTTGACCTTGGAGTAAGCATTGCAAGCAGTGAAGCACATAATTAAATGCTTTCAGGCCTTGCATCCTCTGGATCTTGCTGGACCTTGTAAGCTATGTGTATGTGACACAAATAGGTTTTGGATGGGACCTATGACAGCAATCAGAACAGCTATGTCAATCACAATCAGAACAGCTATGTCAAGTACTGGAAGGGAGCAGAGGTCCAGTACTCCCTGATTGAAAAATAACTGGCTGCAGTGTATGCTGCCCTGTTGGCCATGGAAGCTATAATAGGAACTGCCCCCATGACAGTGAGGACCATTTACCCCATTGCTGGGTGGGTCCAAGACTGGATGGCAAAACCTTGCAGTAGGATAGCTCAGACATTTCACATTGGCTAAGTGGGGGCTTATCTGTAGCAAAGAAGTACTCCATCAACTACCCACAATGGGCTGAATTTCAGGATGTGTTTGGCCCTTGTTACTTATGTAGATGAAAAATCTACTGCTTCTGCCCCTATAGAAGAAATGAAGCTAGCCCTTTCCATGAAGGGCAGGCAACTATTCCCTCAGACTCATGGTATACTGATGGATTCAGCAGGGGTCAACCTGCTGTGGCAATTCAACCAGAAATAGACATGATCTGGTTAGCCTGTGGGCAGAACTGTGAGCTGTGTTGCTTGTGGCCGCCAATGGAGCACCACCCTATTTGCACAGATAGTTGGGTGGTGTATTGGGGGCTAACATTGTGGATTTCTATATGGCATGTAAGTAAATGGATGGTTATTCATAGGCCATTTTAGGGGCAGGTTTTGTGGCAAAAGCACAGGAAATTGGGCAACCAGAAACACATCACTGTATATCATGTAATTGGGCATGCACCCATTGCCTTCCCTGGAAATGATGAGGCTGACACTCTAGTCAAGGTGCAATGATTAGAAATGGTGCCTACTAGCCCATCAGGAAGAGAAATAGACCAGTGGTTACACCATCACCTCTTATATGCTGAACAGGGGACCATGTGGTGTACTCTAAAGCTTGGGGGTTACCTGTCACCTTAGCAGAGGTACAGGAAGTTTTTAAGACCTGTGTTGTCTGCTCACAATAGCATCCTGGGAGGCCTGTGGGAAGAACAGGGCAGGTGGTGCAGGGATGGGTACTGCAGACCCATGGCAGGTTGATGTAATCACACTCCTGCCTAGTTCAGAGGGGTATAAGTGCATACTTATATCACATGTGTAGACATGGCTACTGGACTTTTAGCTACTCACCCCACACAGCACCTGGATCAGAAAAGAGAAATTGCTGTACTGGAGCATTTATGCACTGCTTATAGGTGACCTTTGATCGTTGAAAATGATCAGAGATGCATTTCACTGAGGTCTTGGTGCAATGGGCCTGAGACCTGCAGATTGACTGGAAGTTCCATGTGGCCTCTCACCCCCAAGCTTCCAGAATGATTGAATGGTACAATGGTCTCTTAACGCGGGGCCTGCAAGCTGTGGCTGCCACCCCTAAGCTGGGGAGTTGGACAAAACTCTTATAGACTGTCCTCCAGATTCTAAATGAGAGGAGTTGGAGGGGGGCACCCATCTCTGATAGAAAGTTTACTCCACTGGACTGCTGCAGGTACAGACTAAGATGCTTTGCTAAAACCAGGCATGGGAAAACGGGAATATTCTCTTGCCTACACCTGAGGGTCTGGAGTGAGGACAAAGAGCCACTTGAATGTGGCCTTGGGAAATAAAAGCCCCCTACATGTTCTGGTTGGCTCTTGTTTCCCCTTGGAGAAATGGTTGGAAAGAAGCTTGCAAATAGTATAATGGATAACTGGGTATTTGCACACAAGGAAGCACCTTCTGCCAGCCACTGTTAAAGGTCCAGAAACTGGTCTTGTCAAAGGATCAGAAACTTGCTTGTATATTGTATGAGGTTCATAATTTGCCATTGTTGATGCCTATAACTACTTTGTCTCTTCACCCCCAGGGTGTAAAGTAACACCTTAGTGGACTGGGTACATACGTATGCCTCAGTGGTTAACCAAGTGCTGGGTCTACACTGAACTCTCCCTGAGCATGTCTGCCAGCCTCCCATGATGCATCTGTCCAGCTTCTGTCTCAAATTGGTCTTGGTTATAGCTCCAGTGAGATAGTGCATATCCCTGGTGGAATACGACCTGAACTGACATCTACACTGGGGCAAAGCAACAATATGATCAGCCCAAGCTATTCATCAGCTACTCCATATGGGATGACTTACAGCTGAGGCCATGGAGCTGGCTGGACCAGCTTTCCTTTGCATTGAGAAGTACAAAGTACAAGCCCAGGTGGGCTGGACTCCTATAGGTCTGTGTCAGATTCAGACTTTAAAGCATGCTTGGGAGGCATGGACTGATGCATGAGTTGTGGTTCCCACTGGGGCCCACTGCATGTGTGGCTCACATGGGTGGCCTTATCTACCCAGAAACTGGGTTGGCCATTGTACCTGGGGATGGCCCTATTTGCCTGCTCAAGTTCAGAAACTATTGTAGTCTGGCCAACCAATTGGGGGGCATTTATGGCATGACCCCAGTAAAGTGTACTCCCTGGTGGTATTACACATTATCTATTTTTTCTCTTCAAGTTGCTTCTATAGTCACAGAGGCTGAGATAACTGCTTTAGCTTTGCATACTGTTTGTACATTGAATGCAGCACATGATTCCTTAAGCCTCTTAAATGAGGAAATGTATCAACTAAGGAAAGTAGCCTTAAATATGCTTACTGCATCACAAGGTGGGGTGTGTGCTCAAGTAGGGGCTGAATGCTGTGTATACACTCCAGATGTCCATCACAGTGTTAGTCAAGATTTATGGGCATTAGCTTCTGAGACCCATGCTATCAAACACCTGACAGGTGATCCCCTGCAGGAATGGTGGGCATCCCTAACCAATGAATGGCAGAGGGTCCTTGTTGTCTTGGGTGGTAGTGCTTGTGTTGTGGTCACTTGTTCCTGGAGTTGTTACAGAAACCAAAACCCAAGGGGGCCTGGAATGATAATACTCTTACGGAAAGAGATTCAGGTCCGTCTTGTCCGCTGCCTTAAAGGAAAGATATCTCTCAATGCCAGAGATTTGTGAAAAGGAAAGGAAAACGTTTATTTAGCGCTATACAAACTTAAGGTAGTGACCTAGTGTCTTTATCAAAATCTTAAAGTCCCTTAAAACACCACAAACGCACACAGTCCTTCCTTCCCCCTTGCCCAGTATGGGATATTGTATCTCAGGAAAGGAAATAGAAGTCCAGTCTCAGGCAATGTCTGGTTATTCCCAGTAATCCGTTCTTGGCTGGTAGGCCTCTCTCGGTTCTCGGCACCATCAGCTGTGTTGCAGGAATCTTTGCTAAAACCGGGTGATGGTTCCCCCTACTACTGCTGTGGGGGAACCCACTCTGGCAAAGGTGCGTGGTCCTCTCTCCACTGATCCAGCCATGTGGTCCTTTCTCCACCACTCCAGCCACATGGTCCTCTCTCCTCCAGGACCACGGGAGTCCCCACTCAGCCAAATCCGCGTGGTTCTCTCCTCTATGGCTGCCGTGTCTGGGTTTTAAACCCCGCACCAATCTTCCTCTGCAGCCCCATTTCCGACTCCTCCTACACTCGGCCACACTTGCCCTCAATCTGCTGTCCTTCCCAGCTTTTCTGGTCACCATCATGGGTCTGGGCAAGTGTCACCTCATGTCCTGGAACCAATCTCCTCCGAGCTCCCACGCAAGCGCTGTAACTGAGGGGACTTGCCCCCCAGTCCCATCTCGGGGAGGTGTCCCTTTCCATCCCTCTGGCCCAGAGCATGGCCATAGCTATTTAGCATATTCAAGCAACTGGCCCAAGGCTATAGGTATGTTAAATGACCATGCCATGGATTAGCTGCAAAGCTGCCCTGCATGTTCTTGCTCTGTGTGCCCCTTCCCCCAACTCACACCTGTGGGGGGAGGGGAGAAGGGGTAAAAAAAAAATCTTAGAATCTCTGGACACCTTGAGTTCTGGGCCCCATTTCAAATGTCCATTTGGGGTCCCCCCCCTTTTGGCTGCACCCTGTAACAGAGTCTATACTGTTGTTGTGGTATATGGGTGCAGGGCTCTGCCCTCCTCACCAAAGGATCTTCACAGAAGACATCCTTGCATAGATTGTATGATGAGGAACACTGAAGGGGTGGATTGTAGGGTAAATGGAGTCAGTCAAACTCCCTTACCAAGATGTCTGGGCAACTAAGATAAGCAGCATTCCCATGGCCTTGAGACTGGCCCAATAAGCAGCAATCCCAGAACCTTGAATGGGCCAGCATGCACAGAATCATGCTTTGTTATATAATATCTTAGCACCTTGCCAGCTTTTTGTACATTTAGTATATAAGGGAGTTGGGACTTTCACTGTGAGGCACAAGGCTTGCAGCCACATGGATTCCACCCTTGAATAAAGGCATGCCAGGCATTCCCATGGCTCCACAAATTTTCTTTCATCTGCCTGAATCCCAAGTGAACCTGCCTGGCCTTGAAAGGCTGCAAGACACACCTGAAGCTGGGAAAGAGATGAATAGTGACTGGCCATGACTCAGATAGAATCTGGACTGGACAGAGAGTTGGTTGATGTGGACTGGGTGCTTGTTAGGAGTGGCAGGCAACACCCAAGGGAACTTTTCTTTAAAAAAGAACTGAGCAGCCATGCAAGGACCTTGTGTATTCAGGCACCTCATTTGTGCAGTGACTGGGCCAATGAAGATGGAGGAGTGGGGGTGTGATTTACTCCTTCTCAAGGCACCTCATGGCTTGATCTAAGGAGTGCAGCAGGGGCTCAGAGAGGCAATGGTCACAAAGACTTCTTTCAATAGCAAAATTGAGCAGCCATGCAGGAACCTCACATGTGAACAGTGCCCAGGCCAACAAAGAGGGAGGACAGGGGCACAATTTACTATCATTCAGTGCACCTCACAGACTGATCAAAGGGTCACAAAATGAGGTGGATTATCAGTACCAGCTTACAAAAATGTGCCCAGTGGACAATGCAGGGCACACCGTGCTCTGTGGGCATGGGCTGGAAACTGGCACCTATGATTATTGCAGTGGAGACTGAACCCCCATCCTTGCAGAACCACAGGAAAGGGGAAAAAAAACCCCACAAAACAAAGCCCAGCAGCCTTCTGCCTGTAGGATCCTGCAAGACCTGCAAAACTGGCTTGGCAGGTATAAAATCAGCAGGAAGGATTTTTTTCCCAGACTAAGACAAAAGATCTGGAGCTGTGAGAAAATCAGACAAAGATCCAAAAAGAAGTCAGAAGGCAAATGCCAATAGCTGAGACAAATTTTATTTTGCTATCATTCAGTACTTGGATTTATTTTTATTTCTCTTCTTTCCATTTATTTAGTTTTTTTGTTTTGTTTCTTTGCTTTTATTGTATGATTTGTTTTTTATTCTCTCTTTCATATTGCATTTTAATTTTTCTTCCTTCACTTTTATTCCAAAAAACAAACTACTCTTAGTTTTACATTTTACTCTTTTTATTCAGATTATATATTTCTTATTACATTATTTGGATTTCAAATCCCACACAGACCCTTCCCTGGTCTTAATGCATTTCACCACCTTCCTGAGCTTTATTACTGTAGTGGTGATAGGGGACTCAAAACTTGGAAAATTTTAGCTTAAGGTAAAAATCTGTAAGTCTAGCAAGTAATGTGTATGTTAAGCTTTTGTTTCGGAAACTACAGATAAGGCCCATCCTGGCTCCTGAGAAAAAGCAGGGGACCTCCTTGGGCACTGGCTAGAGATTACTGCCTGGGGACATGTTGAAGGCATCCAGGCCTTTTGTATGACCCTCCCCCCCCCCACCACCTTTGGCAACAGCTAACTGCTGAGAACAGGAAGGCTGCAGCTTCGCTCACCTAGTCCTCCCTGAATTTCAAAGCCCTCACTGTACCTTGCTTGTCCTCCCCCACCCCCCTTATAAAAGATATGGCCAGGAAAGAGAAGGCAAGATGGTTTGTTAGGGTATGAACCCGCCATCTTCTTGGATCACCGGCCATCTGAATAAAACGACCATAAAAGATTCAATCACCATCATTGCTTATTGGATTCAGTAGCAACAGGCAGCTCAAACACTGGTGTCTTTTCCAGTTATAGTGGCTAACTTTATTTTCTCTCACACTATTTCAAGTTTCTATCCTTACTCTCACTATTTGTCCTCCATCTAACCTCGCATAAGCACTCTTCTTTTATAAGTCAGATTGTAACATGTAAAAGACACCAGCGTTCGAGCTGCCTGTCAGTACCAAATCCAATAAGCAATGACAGCGATTGAATCTTTTATAGGCGCTTTATTCAGATGGCCCGTGATCCAAGAAGATGGTGGGTTCATACCCTAACAAACCATCTTCCCCTTTCTTTCCTGGCCAGATCTTTTATAAGGGGGTTGGGGGAGGACAAACAAGGTTCAGCGAGAGCTTTGAAATTTAGCAGCTGTCTCCAAGGGGGAGGGGTAGTCACCTGCTTCTTCTGGTACAGATGTCTCTAGGTGGTAATCTCTAGCCAGTGCCCCAGGAGGTCAGCTGCTTTTTCTCAGGCACCAGGATGGGCCTTATTTGTAGTTTCTGAAACAAAAGCTTAACACACACATTACTTGCTAGATTTATGGCTATTTACCTTAAGCTAAAATTTTCCAAGTCTTAAGCCCCCTATCATTCTCCACCATTATTATTAAACTATCTCATTTCTATGAGATCAGAACTTAATATTGGACTGTCCGGTGTGGGGGGGGGCGTAGTTAGGAATACACCTAATTGCAGACTTATGTAAGGAGGCACGTTGTATGCAACAAGCTATAATACTGAAGAAAATGACAAGGATAAAACAATAAATGCCTCTCAAAGACCATGTATATTAGGCAGCCAGGAGGTTAGTTTAGACAAGTCAATATTAAAGAATCTTTCTCTCTGTTTTACACTGGACACCACATTATTTACTTGCTTTACTTTATGCTCTATAAGCTGTGAACTATCATTTAGGTTAAAACAGCAGAGTCCCTTAAATTCCTCACATCCATGATTATGTCTTAAAAGAAGGTAGTCTATAGCTGCATGATTTTCCAGTACTGCTTCTCTGATTTGTCCTAATTCTTGACTAACGGCACTAATAGCTTGAGAGGTGGCATTTAAGGCTTTCACCATAGTACAGGCTAACCTGCTTATTTTTATATTTAAATAAGTTACCATGGTTGACATTACAAATATAAGGACACATATTCAGCAGGGCTAAAGGTGTAAATCACTGATACAATCAGATGTAAAGGAGAGATCCCATCGAACCTGGGTTTAGTGGGGCTTCTGAGGCATAAACACTGTCAGTCTTCCCAGAGAGCACGGTCTCTTAGAGCTGTTTCCTGGAATATAAGAATAGACTGTCATTCCACATATCAGGAACCATCTTGTTGGCAATTTAACAGAAACATAAGCATAAGATACATTACTGGTGGTGGTGCAATTCATCTTAACACCTGCTGAGAACATAAGACAGTTTTAGCACAGTTGACAAAAGTTGCACACTCTCTATAGCTGGGGTACATTAGTGAGCTTTAAGGAAAAACATTTCCCTGTCCTTTACAGTTACCACTGATCCCCAATTGTAAATTTCAGAGTAGGTAATTTTCTTTTCAATATCATCAAACACAGTATAATTTCTAAGGCTTTCCAAAGGAGTACAGACACTTATAAGACATGAAGTGAAACTTTTTTTCAACAAGTTCCTCCTGTAAAGTAAAAGTTAGAAATATTCAGAACAATTTTTACTGAATATACCCAAATATTTTCATCTTGTTTGAATGAAATAAGTTGTTCATAACAAGGCTTTAAACAGTAGATAAAGGAAAGAACATAAGTCATTGTTTTTCAAAGATGATTTTCAGATCTTCTTCCAGTGTTTTCTTTATTTTGGCGTGATGAGTCCAAGGTTTTATTTCCATCAGTTTCACCAGTCCACTTTCCTCCTAGTTTTTTTTTTCTTTTTTCTTTTTGAGATGCTATTATCCAAATCTTGAGTAGCATTTTGCCTGCAGGCTCAAAGGAATGCAGCAAACCTGTGGGAGAAAAGTCTCTAATACAGGCAAGGTCATTTCATTCATCACAGCTAAGGTCTGATTTAAATGTTGTACATATTTTTACCTTCAGGTTTTTATCTATATACATATCTTTCACCCCAATTGTGACCTGAAATGGCTATCTGTACACAGTTTTACAGGGACTCAACTGAATCCCACTTTGAGGAGCCACCCTTATCCTGAGCAGGGCAATAGGTAAAGCTTGATCCCAGTGAAGATGAGCTTCTTGACACTTTGGTTATAGTTTTCTTCAAGGTGTGGTTCATTTTCTCTACTTTCCCAGAAGCCTGGGGTCACCATACTGTGTGGAGTCTCCACTTAATTCCTAGGATTTTACTAACCTGTGTGATTTCTGAAACTGTTGCAGAAAATAACTCACACACAGGAGAGATGATGGAGCACGATTCTTTATTAGGCGCCGGCTCAGGGGAAGAACCCAAGTCCTGAGCCCCGATCTCTAACTTTCTGGGGTTTAAATAGCCTCAGACCCCCTGCCCACGTGGCAAAGGGAGGTTACAGAAGCTAAATGCAGAAGTCAGGTCTAACTACCTTATATGGGAGACAAAGGAGCAAAGCACAGGGTCCTAGCACAGAAGCACAGGGTCCTAACGCGGAAGTTACAAAGTACAAAGTAGCCTAACATGGGGGTTGCCTGCCACAAAACAAAAGCAGGTCCATTATTGCTCTGAATGCTGTCAGGGAGATCAAATCGAGGGATTATCTCCTTCAATAATGCTTTTACTACTTCTGAAGATTTCTCTGTTCTATTGGGATAGGCTTCTACCCACCCTGAAAATGTGTCCATAAAGGTTAACAAATATTTCCACCCTTGGAACCTTGGCATCTGGGTAAAGTCTATTTGCCAGTCCTCAAATGGGCACTGTCTTTGATATTGCTTTCCTTCTTTCTTTTGGTGGGGTTCTGTTTTGGGGTTGTTCTTCTGGCATACAACACATCTAGCAATTACTTTCCTTATTTCTTTAGAAATTCCAGGATCTGTGAGCCACAGTTGACATAGGTGGTTAATGAGTCTTTTCCACAGTGTGTGGCCTCGTGCAAATACCTTATGACTGGCTCTACTAAATGTTCAGGAAAACAGTATAGCTCCTTATTCTATTGGCTATCAGGACTTTCTTCATTAAAACTCCATTCCTTAACTTTTTCTAAGTCTGTAGCCAAATATTCAGGGTCAAATTTTGACAAGTCCAGAACAAATACCAATGGCATTATAAATATTCATTTAGCAGCCTTTTTGTTGCCTGCTCAGCCAGATTGCTTTCTCTAGCCACTTTAGTGCCCTGGGCAGTGCATAACTGCCACCTGTAAAGGTACCTGAACAGCCTTTAATAATTTTAAAATTTCTGTTGCATGCTTAATTTCCTTTCTATTGGTGGTTAACAGCCCTCTTTCTTTCTAGATCAAGCCCATGTGCATGCAAAATCAGGAAAGCTTACCTTGAGTCTATACACACATTCACTCTTTTTCTATGTGACAATTCCAGTGCCCTTGTCAATGCAATCAGCTCAGCCTTCTGGACAGAGGTTGCTGGTGGCAGGGCCTTGGCCTCCACTACTTCTTTGAGAGTCACAACTGCGTACCCAGCTTTTCTGTTTCTTTTTTCCGTATAGCTGCTTCCATCTGTATAGAGAGTCCAGTCTGTTGAGGGATGCCCTGCCTGGTCTCAGGAAGCTGTGACCCCCTGTGACTTAGGCTGAGTGAGAGACCTCCAGACCAGGAGCCACTAAGGAGACAAAAACTTATTCCCCTGGCATGAACACTACCTGTTCTGTGCCTGGCCTTTAATGCTTGATCAGTTAACCAATGACGGGTAACAATTCTCAAAGATGGAGAATGGACCTAAGACAGGTGCTGACCACTTAAAGGCCTCTGGAATGAGAATCATGAGGCTGTGAAAATGCAGGGGCTGTGGAAAGGAAGGGGTGATCGACATCAACCCCTGACTCTCTTAGCCTGAGTCTTTGTACTTAGATGTGAGAAATCCAAGTCTCCTGGCTGCCTCTGTCTCCTGCCCTTCTCAGGGCTAAGCAAATAGCCAAAGGGGCAGCTCAGACTAGAGACGGCGGACCCTCAGGGTAATCAGGCCTGAGACATAGAATATGCAAGATTCTGTGAGATCTGTTTGCTGGAGGATGTTATTAACTTGGAATTTGAAAGCACAGACAGGAAATCAAAACTAGCCCTTTGAGCCTTGTGCCCTTTCATATGATAAAACTCCAATTTCTGCCCGGAACCACAACAGGGACTCTGTTAGCATCTTTGTAAGTTACCTGTTCCCTTTGATCCCTTCTGCCAGACCATGAATCCACAAACTGTGTCTACTTTCTCAATAAAAACCCACTGGGGTAAAGGAACGGAGCTCTCCCCACTAGAGGGTGTAGCCATGTCATCTGTATCTCCACAGATTCATGGTAGATTCTGTGTATTACGCATGTTTAATGAACATCTACAGCCGAGATGAATACCGCGGGATGGCCGGGGTGGTAATTTCTTTCACACCAGTCTGCTTTTCTAGGGGATAGTCCTGTAAATCAATTCTACTGGAATAAACTTCATCAAATATTTCAACAGAGCCATGCATCAGTGCAGCTGAGTCAGGGTCTGCCCATTCTTTCAGAAGTCAGCCACATATTTCCCTTTTGCTCCAGCAGGCTCAACACTTGCTGTGACACATAACTGGCATAGGCTGCCCCAAGGCAAACTTTTTCAGCTTTCTCCAAGAGCTCACAGGTGGCTGCCATTCTCAAGCAGGCTGGCTACCCCTGGACAGTGTGATTTAATTTCCTTGACAATTATGCGATGGACTGCAAATGTCACTAAGCATTGGGTGAGGAATTCTAGGGCAAGGCCCTGTTTCTCACACACATATTATTGAAAGGGCTTCAGTAGGTTTGAAAGCCCCAACACTGGTGCTGAAGCCTGTTGCACTTTTAGGGACTCAAAAGCCTGAGTGCACTCCTTTGTCCACTCTAAAGTGCTATATTCCGGTCCCTTCAGAGCCTCACACAGTGGATTAGCAGTGAGCACAAAGCTTGGAATTCAAATGTTGCAGTCACTTGCCATCCTCAGGAATCTCCTTAACTGTTTCCTGGTGTTGGGAGGAGTCCTCTATGGACTTTTGTTGCACGGCCTGCACCACACTCAGACTTTTCTGCTCAGGGATGCCTTTCCCCATTCCCTCAAGGAGGCATCTCTTATAATGCTCTAAGAGAGAAAGGCCATCCCTTTTAGGGGCCCAGTTGGGCTCAGTTACAGGTATTGCCCTGGGAAGGCCCAGAGCCCCATCTGGATTTTTTTGGTGTGACGTCCGAGCCTCTTCATTTGCCTTATTCAACACCAGTCTCTGCTCATCCCCCTTACTGAAGCAAAGAATTCAATAAGGTTCCTATGTCTGCCCAATTGAGATGATAAGTGGCAAAAACTGATGCAATCAAATCAGTCATTTTAGCAGGGTTATGTCCATAAGAAGGGTTTGAGCTTTTCCAGTTTAACAGATCCAATGTAGAAAACAGAGTATGTGCCAAATAACATCTAGCAGACTGGCCTTCTGGCCTTAATCCCACTAAAAGTCTCCAAAAAGGATATTGCCCTGACCTGGTAGGGGCTTTTCCTCCACCAAATCTGGTTCTTTGACCGATTCCAGACAGTGATGCCAGTTCAGGCGCACTTTTCCCATTTCACTCATCAGAATGGATCCCCTGGGGCTGCAGGAACTCTGACCAGCCTGCAGCGGTCATAATACCTAGATCTTCCTAGCCCCTCTCCTCTGACCTTCTATCTTTGACATGTAAATTCTCTTTTCTCTGAGTCATTAACTGATTTTCCTCTTCCTTTTTTCTTTTTTAACTCTGCATGTATCTTTATCATGTAAACCCAAAACTTCTAGATAAGGCAATTTGTCCCACTTCCCTGATTTTGACAAAACAGCTCTAGTTACAGTATAATACAATAATTTAAAGACCCATTCAGTGACCAGTGCTCTCCTGAGTCTAAGTTATATAGGACACAAACAGAACAGTACTACAAGAAGACAACATACACTTTCAATATACACTCATACGTCGATCAATTTACCAGAACCTGCCCCAGCGGGCTGTTTCGCAGAATGGAGGCTCTCCCCCCATTCTGCCAGATGGAACTCCACGGAACTCCAAACAAATGCCTTTTCTGACCAGAACAAATGCCCTTTTGGACCAGACAGAGCTCCAAACAGATGTCCTGTCGGACCAGACAGATGGCCTCTTGGACAAGACAGAGCTCCAAACACAGAAGTCCTTTCGGGACCAGAACAGATGTCCTTTTGGACCAGACGGAGCTCCAAACAGACGGTACCCAAACAGAACAGATGACCTAGGTTGTGACCCGGGATTTCAAGCTGAACCAGAAAGTGCAACGATTCAATCCAGTGTGATGCAGGACGAGAGGTGCTGGGAACAAGGGGGTGAGAATCCCCAAGTGAAATCACTTGGTAGCTGCTTGGGATTCTCTGACTCCAAACCCCCAGGGCCTCTCAGTCCAGGCAGCCAATGGGACTCCCCGTCAAATACCCAGACTTACGGGAGAGTCCCAAAGTCTGTTCTGCTGGAGTTGCCAAAAACCGGAAAAGACACCGGGGTTTGGGCTGCCTGTCAGTACCAAATCCAATAAGCAATGACAGCGATTGAATCTTATATAGGCGCTTTATTCAGATGGCCGGCGATCCAAGAAGATGGTGGGTTCATACCCTAACAAACCATCTTCCCCTTTCTTTCCTGGCCAGATCTTTTATAAGGGGGTTGGGAGAGGACAAACAAGGTTCGGGGAGAGCTTTGGAATTTAGCAGCTGTATCCAAAGGAGAAGGGTAGTCGCCTGCTTCTTCCTGGTACAGATGTCTCCAGGTGGTAATCTCTAGCCAGTGCCCCAGGAGGTCAGCTGCTTTTTCTCAGGCACCAGGATGGGCCTTATTTGTAGTTTCTGAAACAAAAGCTTAACACACACATTACTTGCTAGATTTATGGCTATTTACCTTAAGCTAAAATTTTCCAAGTCTTAAGACCCCTATCAAGATCACATTCTTTTTACCTTCTAATAAGAGTCTTACTTCTCTTTCCTGTTTCATAATCAGAGACTAGTTTGGTGAAATATCACAGTTACTGCTGTGTTTCTTCAAAGGATTTCCTATGTGTTCACCTTATATCCCATAAAATATTCTCCTGTTGTCTTACTCCATTTTACCTTTACCCTGCCCCTGATTAGTTGAGTGAAAAATGTTATTTCATTGTCTTCTCTCTCCCTTTATTTTCCTTTTTTCTTTTCTTTCTTTATTCCCCCTATCTCAACCTGGACTTTACTCCTTACTCTTATTAGTTTGCTTCACCCATCCATTCATAATCACTTTTCTTTACTTTAGATATCTCATTTTCATTTTTAGCTTTCTACAATATTCTTATTTTTGTTCTACCTTTATTAAACTCCATTCAGGTGTCATTGCTATAGATACTGTTGTGTTTTTTTCCTGCAATTTTGATCCTGTTGATCCAGTACCTTTTCAATTATGCTTCAAACATCATAGTACATTTGTCCCTCTTCTTACTTCCTTGTTTCTATCACCCTTTCATGTTTTACATATGTTTCAAATATTATCTCCCTTTGTTCACCTCAGTTGCATACCATTTCTTATCAATTCTCCTCCCTCTTTCCAAACAACATTTTCACCTCTTTTAGTCATCTCATATTCCCTTTGTCATATCTTATAATATCCACAATATCTCTTCACCTTTATTAATCTGAGTTCAATTGAGGTAGAGATTGCTGATGAGATATGTGTTTTGTTTTGTTTTGTTTTTTTGATGGTGTAGATTTGGTTGTCTGTTAATACTTTTTTGTTAACCAAATGTGTACACAACAGCACAAAAGACAAGGTGGGAGTTATGAATACCATGAAAACTGCAGGAAGGGAGAACCCACTAACAAAGGAAGCACCAACAAGTAAAACACAAATACAAGAGAGCCCACACAACTAGATAAAGTGCAACCCTAGAGCATCCAGACAAAAATATCAAACAGAGCACACCAATGAGTCCCACAGACACCTACCACAGAAGTTCACCCTATGAAGACTGCTGGCAAAGCAGAACATCAACAATCATAGAAACAAACAAAAAAGTCACCTACAAAGGGGAGACAGAGAAAGAACTAACAATTGAAAGGAATGGAGATTTCCCAGTAAAAGAGCTAAGTGAAATGGAGGCAAACAAACTATCAGATATAAAATTCAAAAGAATGGTTATCTGGATACTCAAAGAAGGCAATGACAAAAAAGGATCTGAATAGGAACAACAGCACTATGAAAAAGAAATTAAAAATGATAAACAAGAACCAGGGGGAAATTAAGAATACAGTATCTGAAATAAAAATGCACTGGAAGGAATTACAAGCAGGCTGGACAAAGCAGATGAACAAATTAGTGAGCTGGGAGACAAGATAGAAAGAATGCCCAGTTAGAGCAGCTGAATGAAAAAAGAATTTAAAAAGTCTGAAGACAGCTAAAGGGAACTGCAGGAAAACATGAAATGCAATAACATTCAAATCATAAGAATACCAGAAGAGAACAAATAAAACTAAGGGACAGAAAGCCTGTTTGAAAAATAATGACTGAAAACTCCCCTAATGTGGACAGGGGAAAAGCCATACAACTCAGGAAGCATGGAGGGTCCCAATCAAGATGAACGCAAAGAGGCTTACACCAAGATACATCACAATTAAAATGCCAAGTTTTAAAGACAAAGACAGAATCTTAAAAGCAGCAAGGGAGACACAAGAAGTGACATAAAAGGGAGCTTTAATAAGACTAGCAGCTGATTTCTTAACAGAAACACTGCGAGCCAGGAAAGAATGGCAAGGAATATTCCAAATAATGAAAAGCAAAGGTCTACAAACAAACTACACAGTGAGGCTCTCAATTAAAATGTTAGGTGAAATAAGGAGTTCCCAGCCTTCTGACCAAGAGAGCCTGAAACTAGAAACTAACCACAGGGAAAAAACTCACAACTTCTCAAATTCATGGAGACTGAATAGCCTGCTATTAAACAATGAATGAGTCAAGAATGAGATCAAGGAAGAAATCAGAAAATTTCTGGAAACAAATGAAAATGAACTCACACCAAACCAAAACTTATGGGACACAGCAAACGCAGTCTTGAGAAGGAAGTTCAGAGCAATATAAGCCTACCTGAAAAAGACAGAAACATTTCAAATAAACAACCCTACATCTACAAGAACTGGAGGTACAAAAAACAAAGCCAAAAGCAATGAAGCAAGCAAACATGCAAGATCAAAGCAGAATTAAGTGACATAGAGACTAAAAGAACAATCCAAAAGATCAATAAATCCAGGAGTTGGTTCTTTGAAAAGATAAACAAATTGACAAGCTTTTAAGCAGACTCATCAAGAAAAAATGAGAGAGGACCCAAATAAATAAGTCAAAAATGAAAAAGGAGAGATTACAACTGATACCAAAGAATTACAAATGACTATAAGAAATTATTAGGAACAATTATGTGCCAATAAATTTGAAAACTTGGGTGAAATGGACAAATTCCTAAAAAAATAGAATCTTCCAAAACTGAATTAAGAAGCAGAAAGCCTGAACAGATCAATAACAGCTGATGAAATCAAAGAAGTATCAAAAAACTCCTGGCACAAACTCCTGGACCAGATGGTTTTAGAGGAGAATTTTAAAAATATTTATGGAAGACCTAACCTCTATCCATCTCAGACTATTCCAAAAAAATCTAAGAAGAGGGAAGACTCCCAAAATCTTTTTACAAAGCCAGTATCCTCCTATGTCCAAAAACCAGATAAAGACTCAAGAAAGAAAACTACATGCTAATATCGCTGGTGAACATAAATGCTAAAATCCTAATAAGAAATTGGCAACCCACATCTACAAATATATTAGAAGGATCATATACCATGATCAAGTGGGATTCATCTCAGGGATGCAAGGCACAATATTCTCACATCAATAAACCTAATACATCACATAATAAAAGGAAAGGCAAGAATACATGATTATATCAGTAGATGCAGAAAAAGCATTTGATAAGGTACAGCACCCATGTATGATAAAAACTCTTAACAGAGTGTGAGTAAAGTGAGCATTCCTCAGTGTAATAAAGGTGATACATGAGAAACCAACAGCCTACATCCTACTCAATGGACAAAAACTAAAAACTTTCCCACTAAGATCAGGAACAAGACTAGGATGTCAGCTTTCACAACTTCTATTCAACATAGTATTGGAAGTTCTAGCCACAACAATCAAACAAGAAAAAGAAATAAGAGGCATCCAAATTGGAATGGAGGAAATACAACTGTCATTGTTTGCAGATGATATGATAGTGTACATAGAAGCCTATAGATTGCACCAAAAAACTACTCAGCCTAATAAATGAATTTGGTAAAACAGTAGAATTCAAAGTCAATATTCAGAA
This sequence comes from Tonatia bakeri, assembly GCA_004024845.1. Classification (NCBI taxonomy): domain Eukaryota; kingdom Metazoa; phylum Chordata; class Mammalia; order Chiroptera; family Phyllostomidae; genus Tonatia; species Tonatia bakeri. The sequence continues at coordinate 29,075 of PVIA01005163.1, forward strand.
ATGAAAGACATTGGTTACACCAAGAAAATATAATCAGAAATCAGGGAAAAAATCCCATTTGCCATAGTATCAAGAAAAATAACATTCCTAGGAATAAATTTTATCAAGTACATAATGACTAGCACTCCAGAAAATACACAACACTGACGAAATTAAGGAAGACACAAATGAATGGAATCATATACTGTGTTCATGAGTTGGAAGTACTGACAGCATCAAAATGTCCATATTACCCAAAGTAATTCATAGATTCAATGCAATCCCTGTTAAAGTACCAATGACATATTTCACAGACATAGAACAAACATTTTAAAAATTTATATGAAACATAAATGACACTAAATAGTCGCAACAATTTTGAGAGAGAAGAACAAAGTAGCAGGTATATCAAACTATATTACAAGGCCACTGTAATCAAAACAGTAATCAAAACAAATACTGGTGTTTTAATAAAAAACAACAGTATTGTAATAAAACTCTATTACAAGGCCACTGTAATCAAAACAGTATGCCATAAAAATAGACACACAGATCAATGGAACATAAGTTAGATTCCAAAAGTAAACCAAACTTTCTGCGGTCAACTAATATTCATCAAAGAGAGTAGAAGCATAAAATGAACTAAAAACAGCCTCTTCAACAAATGGTGTTTGGATATTTGGACAGCTACATGCAAAAAGAAATAAAAAATAAAAAAAGAGAGAGAGAAAAAAGAAAATAAAAGAAAAAGAAAAAGAAACTACATCACTAGCTTACACCGTACACAAAAATAAATTCAGGCGGATAGCAGACTTAAATATGTGGTGACACCATAAAAGTCCTAAGGAGAACATAGGCAAGAATATCTTAGATATTCCATGCAGCACATATTTTCACCAATATATCCCCTAGAGCAAGGGACATAAAAGAAAGAACAAACAAATCGACCTTAACATAAAAAGTTTATGGATGGCTAAACAAAACAAGAGTAAAATGAAAAGGGAATGAACCCTATGGGAAAACATATTTGCAAATGGTACCTTGGATGAGGTTTCTTTCTTTCTTTTTTTAAGTAAATTCTTTTTCAAAACCATTTTTTAAAGATGCTATTTACTTATTTTTAGGGAGAGGGGAAGGGAGAAAGAGTTGGGGAGAAACATTAATGTGTGATTGCCTCTGGTGTGCCCCCACTGGGCTTCTGGCCTGCAACCCAGGTATGTGCCCTGACTGGGAATTGAGTCATGGACACTTTGGTCCTCAGACCAGTGCTCAATCAACTGAGCCACACCAGTCAGGGCTTGCACGAGGGTTTGATCTAAAAAATATTTAAAGAATTCACATGACTTCACTCCATGAAGACAAAAAACAATAAAAAATGGGCAAAGGACCTCAACAGACACTTCTCTGTGGAGGACATACAGAAGTCCCAAAGACATATGATCTGGGACTTCGGTATGTGCTATTTGATAGCTTGTGATGCTCAGTATCATGAGCCATCAGAGAGATGAAAATTAAAATCACAATTAAGTATCACTTCACACTTGTCAGAATGGCCATCATAAACAAATCAACAAACAACAAGGGTTGGAGAGGTTGTCAAGTAAAGGGAACACTAGTACACTGTTGGTGAGAATGCAGACTGGGGCAGCCACTGTGGAAAAGAACATGGAATTTCCTCAGAAAACTAAAAATGAAACTTCTGTTTGACCCAGCAATCCCACTGTTGAGATTATACCCTAAGAATCCTGAAACACCAATTCAAAAGAACCTGTGTACCCCAGTGTTCATAGTAGCACAATTTATAATAGCCAAGTGCTGCTAACAACCTAAGTGCCCATTAGTAAATGAGTGGATCAAAAAACTATGGTACATTTACACAATGGAATACTATTCAGCAGAAAGAATACTATTCGAAAGCTCCTGCCCTTCATGACATCATGGATGGAACTGGAGAACATTATGCTACGTGAAATAAGCCAGCCCATGAAAGAGAAATACCATATGATCTCACTTATATGTGGAACCTAATCAGGAAAACAAGCAAGCATCATAGAACCAAAGACATTGAAATAAAGAACAAACTGACAGTAACTGGAGGACAGGGGAAAGAGGAATAATGAGGGAAAATGTTTAAAGGACACATGGACAAATCCAAAGGGGGTAGATTAGATGGTGGGAGCCAGGGATGGGTAGGGAGGTGGTGCATTGTAGGGTGAAAATGGAGAAAACTGTACTTGAAGAACAATAAAAAGAGAGAAAGAACAAACTGACAGTAATCAGAGGAATGGCAGGAGGGTGAAAGATGGTGAAACATCATCAAGGAACATGTATAAAAGACCTTTGGATAAACCAAAAGGGGATAGGTCTGAATGTGGGAGATGGAGTTCAGTGGGGAGGGTGACAGTGGTGGGGAGAAAGTGGAGATAACTGGACTTCAACAACAATAAAAAATATAGGCATTTATATATTTATGATAAATGCATAGGTAGTTGGTATATTATCAAATAAGTTTTCAATGATTAACTTAATAATTAATGAATATATTATCAAGTACCTATATACTAATGTGGATATGAGTAAATATATAGAGAAAATACTGAATTCATTATTTTCAAATTTTATCTTTATTGTTATCTTTTTATGTTATGTGTTGATTTTTATTAATTTTTCAATCATTTTACTTCCAACTTTTTATCAAATTAATTCAAATTTATCAAAGGTACATGAGGCTAAGCATACATATTTTGCTTTGGTGAAATTAACCTAAAGTAAAGATCAGATTTTACTTGGAGTGTAGCTTTGTCCTGGAAGAATGTGAAGGAAGCCACCAGCAGCATACCACTGCGTGAAGCCTGTGGTGGGCACGTAGCTTGGATGTGAGAGGCACACAGCATAGCCAGAAGATAAAGGCTGTATCTGTATCTCCATAGGCTTACATGCATTCTGCTCAAAATTGTATCATTTTCATGAAAACTGCACTGGTTGCCTTTGCTATTGATTATTTCTAAGGTTCAAGCATTTTAGCAAGAAAATATTAAAATTTAAAATGCAGCATAATCTTTGTTCAATTCAACTGTTTTTCCTAACAATTATTTACAAATGTGAGAAAAAAACATTAAAAAACCTTGTTTTCTATGATAGTTAGTATATTACTGTAGTCCCAGTTGAAAATGTATAGATTTTCATGAGTTTTATTTCATCTGTTTTTCCACTATTTCTCCTTTGTGTATACATAAATATGCATATTTTTCATGGTTCTCTATTCTTAACACTTTTGTGTCCTTTTATGAGAACACATTGTCTCAAAATATCAACTGCTCATTATCAATAGAATTCAGAGGGAGGGATGTTAGAATCCTCTTTAAATAAAAACACTGCTGTTTGCCTTGACTGATGTGGCTCAGTTGATTGGGTGTTATCCGACAGAGTGAAGTGTTGATGGTTTGATTCCACTCAGGGCACATTGGGTTGTGGCTACGGTCACTGGTTGGGGTGTGTGAGAGAGGCAACCAATGGAGGTTTCTCTCACATGTGGATGTTTCTTTCCCTCTCTTTCTCCCTCCCTTCCCCACTCCCTAAAAATAAATAAATAAAATCTTTAAAAAAGAAACTCAAAACAATGCTGTTTAACATACCAGGGAAAAACCTTCAAAACACATCCTGGAAGAAATAGTGAATTAATATCTTGTAAGGTCTTTTTTCTGAGGTGAGTCTCTTCTGGGCAGCATATGTGCCAGTCATGTTTCTTATCCACTATGTCTTTTGATTGGAGCATTTAATCCATTTACATTTAAGGTTATCATTAATAGGTACTTATTAACTTTTCCCCTTTTGTACCCGTGTTCCTCTCTCTCTCACTCTTTTTCTTCCTCTTCTTGTAAAAGCCCCTTTAGCATATTTTGCAGTGTTGGTTTGGTGGAAGTGTGTTCTTTCAGCCCTCTTTTATCTGGGAAATTCCTTTTTTCACCTTCCATTTTATTTTACTTTGTTTTTCTAAATTTATTTTATTTTTACTGTTGTTCAAGTACAGTTTTCTGCCTTTTCTCCCCACCACAGCCCAACCCCCCAGTCCTGCCCACCTCCCTCTCATTTCCACCCCCCACCCTCCCAGTTATTGTCCATGTGTCTTTTATGATTGTTCCTGCAAACCCTTCAACCTTTTTTGAAATTCCCTCCCCTCTCCCTTCTGGTCCCTGTCAGCCTATTCTCTATTTCAGTGTCTTTGTGTATATTTGCTTATTTGTTTGTTTTCTTGATTAGGTTCCTGTTAAAGGTGAGATCATATGGTGTTTGTCTTTCACTGCCTGGCTTATTTCACTTAGTATAATGCCTTCCAGTTCCATCCATGCTGTTGCAGAGGGTAGGAGCTTCTTCTTTCTTTTGCTGCATAGAATTGCACTGTGTAAATGTACCATACTTTTTTTTATGTTGTTCCATTATTATTATTATTATTATTATTATTATTAATTTTATTTTAATTATTTTTCAAGTACAATTTTCTATCTTTTGCTCCCATCCCGGCCCACCCACACAGCCCTCCCTTCCTCCCTTCCATTTCCACCCACACCTAGTTTTTGTCCATGTGTCCTTTATACTTGTTCCTGCAAACCCTTCCCCTTTTCCCCCGAAATTCCCCTGAAACTACCTCCCCTCTCCTCTCTGAACACTGTCAGCCTGTTCTCTATTTAATGTCTTTGGTTATATTTTGCTTATTTGTTTGTTTTGTTGTTTAGGTTCCTGTTAAAGGTGAGATCATATGGTATTTGTCTTTCACTGCCTGGCTTATTTTGCTTAGCATAATGCTTTTCCAGTTCCATCCATGATGTTGCAAAGGGTAGGAGCTCCTTCTTTTTTTCTGCTGCATAGAATTCCATTCTGTAAATGTACCATAGTTTTTTGATCCATCATTTACTGATGGACACCTAGTCTGCCTTCAACACCTGGCTATTGTAAATTGTGCTGCTATGAACATTGGGGTGCATAGGTTCATTTGGATTGGTGTTTCAGGATTCTTAGGATATAGTCCCAGCAGTGGAATTGCTGGGTCAAAAGGCAGATCCATTTTTAGTTTTCTGAAAAAATTCCATACTGTTTTCCATAGTGGTTGTACCAGTCTACAATCCCAAAAACAGTGCACAAGGGTCCCTTTTTCTCCACAGCCTCTCCAACACTTGTTTGTTGCTCTGTTTATGATGGCCATTCTGACCAGCATGGGGCGGTATCTTGTTGTGGTTTTAATTTGCATCTCTTTGATAACTAGTGACACTGAGCATCTTTTCATATGTCTCTGAACCCTCTGTATGTCCTCCTTGGAGAAGTGTCTGTTCAAGTCCTTTGCCCATTTTTTAATTGGGTTGCTTGTCTTCTTAGAATAGTGTTGTGTAAGTTCTTTATATATTTTGGGGATTAAACCCTTTTCTGAGGTATCATTGGCAAATATGTTTTCTCATACAGTTGGTTCTCTTTTCATTTTAATACTGTTTTCTTTAGCCATGTAGAAGCTTTTTATTTTGATGAGATCCCATTTGTTTATTCTTTCCTTCATGTCCCTTGCTCTAGGGGACATATCAGTAAAAATGTTGCTATGTGAAATATCTGAGATTTTCCTGCCTATGTTCTCCTCTAGGACTTTAATGATGTCACAGTTTATATTTAAATCTTTTATCCAGCTTGAATTTATTTTTGTGTATGGTGTAATTTGGTGCTCGAGATTCAATTTTTTGCACATAGCAGTCCATTTTTCCCAATGCCATTTGTTGAAGAGGCTATTTTTACTGCATTTTATGTTGCTGCCCCCTTTGTCAAATATTAATCGACTGTAGAGACTTGGGCTTATTTCTTGGCTCTCTGTTCTGTTCCATTGGTCCATGTATCCGTTTTTATGCCAGTACCAGACTGTTTTGATTACAGTGGCCTTGTAATAGAGTTTGGTGTCAGGTATTGTGATCTCTCCTACTTTCCTCCTCTTTCTCAAAGTTGCAGCAGCTATTCGGGGTCGTTTGTGGCTCCATATAAATTATTGAAGTGTTTGCTCTATGTGAAATATGCCATTGGTACGTGAATAGGTATTGCATTGAATGTGTAAATTGCTCTGGGTAGTATGCACATTTTGATGATGGTAATTCTTCCAAACCATGAACACTGTATGTGTTTCCATTTCTTTGTGTCTTCCTTGATTTCTTTCTTCAGTGTTGTATACTTTTCTGCATACAGGTCTTTTACCTCCTTGGTTAGGTTTATTCCTAGGTATTTTAGTTTTCTTGTTGCTCTGTCAAATGGATTCTCTCCCCCCCCCGCCCCGATTTCTGTTCCTGATGTTTCATTGTTGGAGTGCCTTTGATTTCTGGATATTGACTTTGTATCCCGCTGTTTTGCTAAATTTATTTATTAGGTAGAACAGTTTTTTGGTGGAGTCTATAGGATTTTCTATGTACACTATCATGTCATCTACAAACGAAGACAATTTTGTTTCCTCCTTTCTGATTTGGATGCCTTTTATTTCCTTTTCTTTTCTGATTGCTCAGGCTAAAACTTCCAATAGTATGCTGAATAGAAGTGGTGAAAGTGGACAACCTTGTCTTGTTCCTGATTTTAGTGGAAAAGATTTTAATTTTTGCCCATTGAGTGTGATGTTGGCTGTAGGTCTCTCATATATGGCCTTTAGTATGTTGAGGAATGCTCCCTCTATTCCCACTTTGCTGAGTGTTTTCATTATAAATGGGTGCTGTACCTTATCAAATACTTTTTCTGTATGTATTGTCATGATCATGTGATTTTTGTCTAGGCTTTTGTTTATGTGTCGTATTACATTTACTGATTTGAGAGTATTGAACCACCCTTGCATCCCTGGGATGAATCCCACTTGGTCACGGTGGATGATCTTTTTAATGTATTGTTGGATGTGATTTGCTAGTATTTTGTTGGGGATTTTAGCATCTATATTCAATCAGTGATATTGGCCTGAAGTTTTCTTTCTTTGTTGTGTCTTTATCTTGTTATGGGTTTAGGATGCTGCTGGTTTTATAAAAAGAGTTTGGGAGTCTGCCATCATTCTGGAGTTTTTGGAATAGTCTGTGAGGGATAGGGGTTAGTTCTTTCTTAAATGCTTTGTAGAATTCTCCCGTGAAACCATCTGGTCCAGGGTCTTTGTGTGTTAGGAGTTTTTTGATGACTGCTTCTATTATGTCAACTGTTATTGGTTTATTCAGGCTTTCTGCCTCTTCTTTATTCAGTTTTAAAAGATTATATTTTTCTAGGAATTTGTCCATATCACCTAGATTTTAAAATTTCTTGGCATACAGTTCTTCATTATAATTTCTCACAATCCTTTGCATTTCTATGGTATCAGTTGTAATCTCTCCTCTTTCCTTTCTGATTGTGTTTATTTGGGTCCTTTCTCATTTTTTCTTGATGAGCCTTCTTAAAGGCTTGTCAATTTTGCTTATCTCTTCAAAGAATCAGCTCTTGAGTTCCTTGATCCTTAGAATTGTGCTTTTAGTCTCTATGTCATTTAATTTTGCTCTGACCTTAGTTATTTTCTTCCTTCTACTTTTTCTGGGCTGTCTTTGTTGTTCTTTGAGTTCTTGTAGGCATAGAGTAATTTAGATTGTTTGAAATGTTTCTATCTTTTTTTTTAACTTCCGGCCAAGATGGAGGCATAGGTGGATGCATCATGCCTCCTGGCACAACCAAGATAGGGACAACAACAATTTGGAAACAGAATAACAACCAGAACTGACAGAAAATTGAACTGAATGGAAGTCAGACAATCAAGAAGTTGAAATAGACCCATTCATCCAGACTGGTAGGAGGGGTGGATTGGGCAGCTAGGCACGGATTGAGGCATAGAGAGCAGAGAGCATTGGGACCAGGCACATAAGGCATCCAGGGTACACAATACTGCAGTGGGTGGACCCTGAGTGCGTAAGTGGCAGCTGGTAGACCCCAGCCAAGGGGTGGAAACCGGCAGACCCAGTGAGGCAGAGATTGTAAAGCAAGGAAGTGTGAGTAACCCATGATCCCAGCACTGGGAAATAGAGCCTTGGGACACTGATTGAGGACACCTGTGGGAGTTGAGGCACACGGAGAGACACACAGCCTTACAGGAGAGGTTCTTGGAGGATCCCACGGTGTGCACAAGCCTAACCACACAGGAATTGGCACCAGAGGGGCCCAGTTTGCTCAAGGAAAGCAGCAGAAGGGACTGAGGTCCCATGGAGAGTGGAGCAAGCTCCATTGTCCCCTCTCAACCCCGCCCTCACATACAGCGTCACAACCCAGCAACTGGGGTGCCCAGTCCTGGTGAACACCTATGGCTGTGCCCCTCACTGTAACAAGCACAATCAGACTGGGGGCGGGGGGAAGAGATGGCTCAAACAGAAGACCAATGAAAGCTCCAGAACCCATCCTTTTAAGCGACTGAGAGATAGCCAAACTATTAGATGCATAGTTCAAAACACTGGTGATCAGGAAGCTCACAGAATTGGTGGATTTAGTCACATTTTTGATGAAAAAATGAAGGCTACAACAAGTGAAATGAAGAAAAATACACAGGGAACCAATAGTGATGGAAAGAAAGCTGGGTCTCAAATCAAGGAAGTGGGCCAGAAGGAAAAAAGAAACAATCACACAGAAAAGAATGAACAAATAAGAATTCAAAAAAATGAGGAGAGGCTTAGGAACCTCAAGGACATCTTTAAATGTTCCAACATCTGATTTATAGGGATACCAGAAGGGAAAGAGGAACAGCAACAAATTGAAAAGTTATTTGAACAAATAATAAAGGAGAACATCCCCATTCTGGCAAAGGAAATAGACTTCCAGGAAGTCCAGGAAGCTCAGAGAGTCCTAAAGATGTTGGACCAAAGAAGGAACAAACCAAGGTACATCATAATTACATTAGCCAAGGTAAAAATGAAGGAGAGAATCCTAGAAGCAGCAAGAGAAAAGGAGACAGTAACCTACAAAGGAGTTCCCATCAGACTGTTTGTTAATTTCTCCAGAGACCTCATAGGCAAGAAGGGGCTGGAAAGAAGTAATCCAAGTCATGAAAGGCAAGGACCTACATCCCAGATTGCTTTATCCAGCAAAGCTTTCATTTAGAATGGAAGGGCAGATAAAGGGCTTCTCAGATAAGGTCAAGTTAAAGGAGCTCATCATCACCAAGCCCTTATTATATGAAATGTTAAAGGGACTTATCTAAGAAAAAGAAGATAAAAAAACATGTATAGTAAAATGACAGCAAACTCACAATTATGAACAACCACACCTAAAACAAAAACAAAAGAAACTAAGCAAACAACTAGAACAGGAACAGAACCACAGAAATGGAGATCACATGGAGGGTTGTCAACAGGGGAGTGGGAGGAGGAGAGAGGGGGAAAAGGTATGGAGAATAAGTAGCATAGATGGTAAGTAGAAAATACACAAGGGGAGGGGAAGAATAGTATGGGAAATGTAGAAGCTAAAGAATTTATGACACATGGACATGAACTAAAGGGGGGGATGTGTGTGGGAGAGGGTGTGCAGGGTGGAGGGGAGTGAAGGGGGGAAATGGGACAACTGTAATAGCATAATCAATAAAGTATATTAAAAAAAGAAATGTTTCTATCTTTTTTAGATAGGTCTATATTGCTATGAACTTCCCTGTTAGGACTGCTTTCACTGTGTCCCATAAGTTTTGGGCTGTTGTGAGTTCGTTTTCATTTGTTTCCAGAAACTTTTTGGTTTCTTTCCTAATTTCATTCTTGACCTATTCATTTTTTAATAACATGCTTTCAATCCCCATGATTTTGAGTGTTTTGGGTTTTTTTCCTTGGGGTTGGTTTCTAGTTTCAGTCCCTTGTGGTCTGAGAAAATGCTTGGTGTAATTTCAATTTTCTTGAATTTGTTGAGGCTTGTTTTGTGTCATGTCATGTGGTCTATCTTTGGAAATATTCCAAGTGCATTTGAAAAGAATGTGCATTTAGCTTCTTTGCGATGAAGGGCTCTCTATATGTCAGTTAAGTCCATTTCATCTCGGGCATTGCTCAATGCCACAATATCTTTGTTGAAATTTTCTTTGGAAGATCTATCCATTTTTGACAGTGGGTTGTTAAAATCTCCTATTATAATTGTGTTGCTGTCCATATCTTTCTTGAAGTCCTCTAAGATTTTCTTTATGTATGTGTGTGCTCCTATTTTGGGTGCATATATATTTACAATGTTTTTGTCTTCTTGATGGATTCTTCCCTGGAGTATTGTGAAGTCATCTTCTGGTTCTTTCATTATGGCCCTTTTTTTTTTTAAGTCTATGTTGTCTGATATGAGTATTGCTACCCCAACTTTTTTTTCCTGTCCACTTTCATGGAAAATTTGTCTCCAGCCCTTCTCTTTTAGTCTGTGTGGGTCTTTTTTCCTGAGGTGGGTCTCTTGTAGGCAGCATATGTTTGGATCAAGCTTTCTTATCCTTTCAGCTATTCTATGTCTTTTTCTTGGAACATTTAATCCATTTACATTTAAGGTTATTATTGATAGGTACTTATTCATTGCCATTTCGTACCTGTGTTCCTTTCTCTCTCTCTCTTTTCCTTCCTTTCCCTAAAGCAGTCCCTTTAGCATCTCTTGCTGAGCTGGTTTGGTGGAGGTGTATTCTTTTAGACTTCTTTTTTCTGGGCAGCTTCTTATTTGCCCTTCTATCTTGATTGAGAGCCTTGGCGGGTAAAGTAGCCTTGGTTCCAGGCTTCTGGTTCTCATTACTCAAAATATTTCTTGCCATTCTCTTCTGGCTTGGAGTGTTTCCATTGAGAAGTCAGCTGCTAGCCTTATTGGGGCTCCCTTGTATGTTACTTTCTGTTTCTCCCTTGCTGCCTTTAAGATTCTCTCTTTGTCTTGAAATTTTGCCATTTTAATTATCATGCGTTTTGAGGTGGGCCTCTTTGGGTTCCTCTTGATTGGCACTCTCTGTGTTTCCTGGATTTGTGTGACTTTTTCTCTCTTCACATTAGGGAAGTTTTCCATCATTAGTTTTTCAAACAGGTTTTCTATCTCTCACTTTTCTGCTCCTTTATTAAATCTATTACATGGATTTTATTATGTTTCATGTTGTCCTACATTTCCCTTAATCCCTCTTCATTCTTTCTGAGACTCTTTTCCTTGTCTCACTCATTCTGGGTGTTTTTTTCTACCTTGCCCTCCAGTTCACTGATCAGACCCTCTGCTTAATTGAGCCTGCTTTTGATTCCTTTTACTGTGTTCTTCAATTCAGAAATTGTATTCTTCATTTCCTCCTGGCCCTTGTTGATAGTTTGTATTTCCTTTTTCATGTTGATGTAGTTTGTAGGGAGTTCATTGTAGTTTCCCTGTAGTTTCTGGTAATTCATTGTGATCTCATTGAGCTTCCTGATAAACATTGCTTTGCACTCAATATCTGATAGTTGACTTGCCTCTATTTCATTTAGCATTCTGTCTGAGGCTTCCTCCTTTCCTTTCATTAGGGGATGAAAGGAAAATTTCATTGTTTCTTTGTCTTCCCATTGTTTGTGGGATTCTTCTTGTTAGCCTTAGCTTCTTAAATGGATCTGTTCTGACTCCCTGGATTTATGGTGTGAACTTCTATGGTAGAATACCTGTGACGTTCAGTGGTGCAGTCTTTTTGATCTCCTGAGCTCAGTGGTCTTGGTCTGTCATTTAAGTTGGCTCTGTGTTTGTCTTTGGGTTTTGATTTTTGTTGGGTCTTTCTTTGGTTGGTCCTTCCCACCAGCTGGTTAACTGAGGGTCACTTTGTCCAACCCCTCTTGTATTTTGCTGTGCTGGTGAGGGCACATTTTGTTGAAGTTGTTTCTTCCATGTGTACAAGGTTTTGAGGATTCTCTCTTGGTCTTGTTCAGTTGTTTATTCTGGGTAATTTCTCCACTATTTAGTTGTCTTTCCAGATAGGTCCTGGATTGAGGTTTGTGTGGCTTCCACTACCTCCTTCACCTTCTTCTGTTGTTATCTGTTGGTGGTTCCTTTCTTGTTGGGTTCCTCTTCCAGCAGGTGTCCTGGTGTTCATAGCTTCCGCCTATTCTTTTTTGTGATCAGTTGGAGGGGGAAGGTAAAATGGTTTAAGACAGCAAGAGAGAATTCTATGATATTTAAAGTATCAGCCCTTAGAGAAGAGATAGGAGATCCTTTGGCTATGTATTTTGTTAACTGTGATGTTCCACCCAACTAGCCACTTTTTAGAAAGGATGGAAAGAAGATAAGACTCTTGTTGGGGAGGGAAGGGTTGTGAGTTGGATCTAGAAGGCAGTGAGGTTGTGGGAGGCCAGATTCTGAGGTAAGGTGAGAGTAAAGGATCGTAAGTAAGTGTAGTGTGTGAGAGAATAGAGTTAACTACTGCAGTAATAGAGTTCAGAAAACTGTGAAGTGGGCTAAGATCTGAAAGAGGTGTTGTGTAGTATTTACAATTGTATGGAACAGCTATTATTTACAATAATATTAGAGTAACAATCATATGACAGAATCTATGTGATCTGGATAATAAGAATAGGGAGTATAGGACCTTGAGTAGTGTGCTAATGGAACACAAGTGAAGTGAAGGATAGTAAATTAGCAATACATTATGAAAGAGAGAACATGGGAAACCTGTTGTCAAACGATACAATGTAACCAGCCAAGCAATGAAAACTATACAGAAAGAAGTGGAATACAAAAATACTATTAAAATAAAAGATATAAGAATAATGAAAAAAATAATACAAATATGCAATAATTTACAGGTTTTCTGTAATAGTGAAGTGAAATTTGTCTCAGTGTCTCAGCTGTCGGGATGCCCCCTCTTTGGGCCCAACTGTGGTCTATTCACAGTTCCATATTTTTTTGTCTGACTTGTGGGTATTTAAAAAAAAAGAAGAAGCACAAGAAGGAAGGAAGAAGAGATAAAATTGGAAAGAAAGGAAGATAGAATAAAACGACAATGAAGGAGAGAGAGGAAAAAGGTTTGATACTGGCCACACCAATTTTTCTGATCTTGCTGGCTACAGCAGGCTGAGAGGCTTTTCTCCCTTCCTGATCCACACTCAATCAGCCTCACATGCACTCTCCCCAGGGCTAGCCTGGCACCTCTGCACGGGGCCTTGGGTGTGGGATCCATGCCCCTTGCAGAGTGCACTCTCCCTGAGGTTACCACTGTGCGCTGGGGCCTTTCTAAGAGTTCACTCTTCCAGGGTTGTGGGTGTGCATGCTCGGCCAGGCCATCTCTGGCCCCATGGGTTTTGGTGTGCACACTTCCCAGTGCTATGGGGGCACACAGGGCTTCCCATGCCACCTGGGAATTGCTGCTTGACTGGGTGGGGAGGAGGCCTGATCAATTGCTGCAGGAGAATTCCCCAAACAGTGTCTTTTTCTTTTTGAGAAATTCCTCCTACTCAAGCCTGCCACTCCATATAGCAGCCTGGCCTCTTGCACAGCCCAATTCTCCAGCCAGACCAGGGTCTATGGGGTCAGGGCCCATCACAGTGCAACTCTCAACTCTCCTGAGTAGGCATCCACAGACTTTGTGGGTGCTCACAGCCCCTGTGTGTTTGCCACTTAGTCCTTATTCCCCTCTTTTCGACTTCAAACAATCAGGTCTCTCCTAGTGCTGCTCAAACCTTGTTTGGCAGGGGAAGGAGCAGTTGACCCAGCTGTCTCCCAATAACCCTGGTCCCTGCGCTGGTGCCTGTACTGGTCCTTGGGACCTTATTGTCTTGAAGCACTCTCCTTACTGTGTAGTTTTTCAATGTCCGCTACAACTTTTGGTCTCCTATTTTCATATATGCTGGGGAACTGTTGGCTGTTTGCTCTGTTCCTCTGTAGAGTGACTAGGTTTTTCTTCTGTGTATAGGGGGAAGTGGAATCTGCTTCCTCCTACCTTGCTGCCATCTTCCTCCCACCTGTTTATTGATTTTAAATTTGTTGTTAACCTCCTTTTGGTTGTGTGAGGACATGAAGGGTTTCTACCTAAGCCTCCATCTTTGCTGGAACTCTGTATTCTTTTTTATTCTCTATTTTATTTATTTCCACTCTGATCTTTATTATTTTCCTTATTTTCTAAACACTTTGGGCTTTGTTTATTATTACTTTTCTAGTTCGTTTGGGTGTAAGATTTTTTTTTATATTTGAGAGTTTTCTTGTTTCTTGAGGAAGGCCTGTATGCCTATGAATTTCCCTCTTAGGAATGCTTTTATTATATTTCATAAATTTTATGTTGTTGCGTTTTCATTTTCACTTGTCTCATAGTATCTTTGGGCTTCTTCCTTGATCAAATTGTTAACCAACTTATTGTTTAGTAACATGTTATTTCACCTCGATGTTTTTGTGTGTTTTTTAGTTTCCCTCATATAATTGGTTCCTAGTTTCATACTATTTGGATAGAGAAGATACTTGATGTGATTGCAATCTTTTTAACCTATTGAGACTTGTTGTCTAACATGTAGTCTATCTGGGAAAATGTTTCATGTGCACTTGAAAAGATTGTATATTCTGCCTCTTTGTTGTTAAACGCTCTATAACTGTCAAATAAATCTATCTGGTCTAATTTGTTATTTCAGGCCTCTGCTTTCTTGTTGAATTTCTGTCTGGAAGATCTATCCATTGATGTCAATGAGGTGTTAAAGTTCCGTACCATGACAGTTTTGCTGTCAGTCTCTCCCTTTATGTCCATTTATATTTGTTTTATGTATTTAAGTGCTGTTATTGGGTTCATTATTATTTATGGGTTATAGCTTCTTATTGAATTGGTCCCTTACTCATTATGTAATGTCCTTTTTTTCTCTTATTATAACCTTTATATTTTCTTTGGTAAGAAAATTATCCTTGAGTGGGCTCCAAGGCTAAATTGACTGGGTTTAAGTTACTCCTAAGTTGTAATCTTGGGTAGGTTAGTTTCTTTCTCTGTTTCTATATATCCCAATCTAGAAGAGGATGATAATAATAATATTTACTTCACAGGGTTGTTTTAATACTAAAATATTTGGGTTCATGTAAAGCAGATCTGAGATTAATATAGAGTAGGTGTTCAAAAATGCTACATGTGATTATTTTTTTACTGAGAAATTACCCCTGGGAAATGATATAAAAGATATTTAAGAAGAGCACACATGCTAAAGTTCACCACTTTCCACAGAATTTTATTGGCTTCTGTTTGCAGATCCTACTTCAATGTCATGGTCATAGTGAGCCACTATCATATAGTAATTTATTGATGGCAACAGGTAATATCTCTCAGGGTTGAAGCTTGAAAAGTTCTTTTGATCCAAAGTGTTGTTGTATTTCTTATAACTTCCTTTAACTCCTAGTGGGATGTAACCAAAGGCCTTATTGTTCACCCTGCCGGCTATAATGATCTAATTAACACAAGTTACATTTGCTGATTTTAGTAACTAATCTGGGCAAAGGGGATTGGAAGCTACATCCTATTCTAAATAGTTCAACTAGCTTGTAGATCTGTTTGATGATGATGATGATGATTTGCTATATCAACACCACATAGGTGTTGTAGTCACTGTAGTTTCTCAATAACTGCCTTCTTTTCTGCTCATGAATAAATGTGCCTCTAAGTCTTTCCTGGGTACAATTGATTAACTCAGAGGCAAGCACATGAGTTAAGCAAGTCAAATTTCAGTTTTTGTAGATCAAATTTAAGAGACCCAGAAGACACTAGAACTCAGAGCTGTGACACAGAAACTGGGTACCTGAGAAGACACAACTCCACCTTTTTTCTACCTTAGTTACTCAACTCCTTCTCCTTTCACAGGAAACTAAGTTCCTCCCTGATCCTATTCTACCACAGATAGTTAACTTCAGATATTACTAATCACTGCAATAGTTTTGTCACATTTATTTTAAAATTATACTGTATGCTTTAATTCAAGAAAACAGACCAAAGTGTGGGAGAAAAACAAAATGTTAAATTGAGGGGAGAAAAATCATTCAATTTTAAAGTCTTCTTAGAATTACAATGAATGACAATGTATTTTTATATCTTTTTATATTTTTGAAATTATGTGATTTTCATGGAGATACAGTGATGTGGACCCCAACTCGTGGGGTCCACCACATTGTGCATGAGGCAAGAGAAATTCACATGTACTATTGAATCCTGTGGAGGAAAAGGGACAGCATGGCTTTTCTCTCAAGAGGCCCTTGATGTGACTGGCCTTTATTTCTTTTCCAGGCACATTACGAGATGGTCCTCATTTACTATGCCAGGTTCACTTTAGGTGGTTACCTTTTACAGAAAACAAAGGAAATGATGTCAGTAATCACATCACAGAAGAAGGATATTTGCAAATGCAAAGGGAAAAGTGGTTGAACTGGTTACATTCCATACTGGGGAGTTTTAGCATGAATTTTAGGAAGTTAGAGTAAGCACTTGTGTCTCACTTCAGGGTCAGGAAGTTTTAGCAAAAGCAAGTCCCATGGCAGTCTTCGTACAGTGTAGGCCTCATTCCCCACGGAAGAACCTATCCATGGGTGTGGGTCCTGTATATCTCTGAGTGGGAGCTGGGCCCATGACATGCAGAACAGTCTCCTATAATACAGAATTATTGCATAAAATAGATGTTGAATAGAGCAAAACAAACTATGAACTCTAATCCAACATTATAAAGTGAAAAATAATATTACAGAGCATTCTGAAACAGTTTAGGTTTATAACTCAATATTAGTTTACCTTAATATATGTTGTCTCAGGGAAAAATACTATGTTCTTTCACCTCATAAATTTATACCTCAAATTTAGAACAAGATGAAGGAATGTACATTTATTATTTATAAAAAGTCGAGTGCTTCTTATCACTTTAAATTAACTTTTTTTGCCATGAGAAATTTAATTAATCAGGGAGTATTTTAAAAACATTTGATAAGATTTCTGACCCCCTTCCCTTGCAACCCCCAGTCCCTCTATACTCCCCTCACACTCCACGTCCTGACCTTGAATATAAACTGCAGAATTTCGCAAAGCCACATGGTGGAGCTGGTGTACAAAGGTTCATTCACACAGATTTCATTGTTTTGTTCCTTGCTATGTTTAAGATTTTATTGTTTTTTTACCATATTTCCTACCATGTTAAGTCTAACAAATTGCCTAGGAAATTTACTATTTGCTTTTGTATTTATATTTAAAATTATTTACTCAGTTTTAGTAGCTTAGTTCTTAAAGAATTGTGAAAATAAATGATAGACATTATAATTTTTCAATCAGAGAATATATTTTTACGAAGAAGGCAAGGTGTAGAACACAGCATTCAGACTGAAACCTCAATTACTATACAAATATCTGTAGTAGAATTACAAAATTTGTGAGATATAATATAGTGCCATTAGTGTTTAGACACTCAGAGAAGATTAATTATGGGTATATTTCATTCAATGCTTTTTCCTCAAAGAAAATAATCATCATAACTCTAAAACCAGAATGTTTATATTTTGAAATCAAGAAACACTTGTTCAGTTAATGGGATCATGTAGACTCATTTAGCTTTCTTAATTGTAATTTATATTACATTAATATAAAATGATGAGAAAAGAATAAGGGATGTGTGTAATGGGCAGAACTATACAAGGTTGTATGAGAATATAAACATTAATAAAATAATCTCATTTTATATATAGAGCTTAAACTCTATTTTTATAAATACACAAGTTTATAAATAATTAAATAACACCGAACATTATTCCAGGACAGAATTGAAGAACTATCTATGACAGGAAAATACATATTTAGGACCCAAATAAATTTTTGTAATACAACTTGAACTATGAACAGAAATTTGTGTTGTGTAAGAACATTGAGAGATACAAACACTATATAAGCCTATATACATATGATTGAAAATGAATAGAAAGAAACCCTGACTTAAAAAAATACTTGTGTAGTATTATTTGCTGAGTTACTAAAAGGCAAAAGCTACACAGAATGTTTAGATGCATTTAAGATATAGTAGGCCAGAACATATTAGGGTTTTCTCAACACATCTAAGAATATAAACAAGTATAGGTTCTTAGCCACTATGCTAAATAAAAATATATATAAAAATAAAAATATAAACAAATAAAAATATTTTTCTGTAGACATAACACATAGTTTTTAAAAAGTCACATCTGATTAAATATTATCAATTAATTATAAATTATATATGAATTATAATTCTTGGCTACAAAATTTAATGTAACATGTATTGAGTATTAAATACAAACTATGTCTCCAAAAAGAATTGCCTTTCATTAGCTGTTCCAGCCATGCCATGTGTTAGGGTAAAAGGGCATCAGGTAGCTTAATCACAAACCGAAAGTTTAAGGGAAATGAATTTTACTATAAAATGTGTTAATGATCATGTTACCAAGAATGTTAGAACTAGTACAACAAAATAACAGAAGCCATTTGCAAAGTGTCAGCCACACAATCAAAACACAAGATTTATTTAATGTCTACAACAACCTTGGGCTGTATATCCTTTTTGAGTCCCAGTTATGCAAATGAGCAAACTGTGGCCTGGAGAGATTAACAAATTCCCAAGATTCCACACTGACTAAGTGGCAGGGCAGGCTTCAAATTCACATCTGTCAAACTCAAATTCTGCTCTCTTGACCACAGTACAGACAGTTCTGAGCTATGGGCAACTAAGCCTGAGGATGTCACTATCAAGAGAAGAAAGAAATTTTGGAACACAGAGAATGAATTTGGTTTAAAATATGCATAATAATATTATTGAGCTGAAAGACATCTTAAGGAATGTATAGGCCATTACATTGTACAAATGTTTACTAAGTATAAGTTATAGCAGGTATTTCAATAGAAACAGAAGCTTCAAAGAGAAACTTAAAATCAAGGCTAAAGAGAGACAGGTAAAAACACAATTATAACACAACAAAAAGGGTGTTTTAATTGACTCATAAAAGCATATTATATAGGAAAAAAACAAGGTGAAGGAAGTTCTGATTAGGGATAGGTATCAAGTACTTGGTATTTAATGTATAATCATGTGTGCATAAATAAAGGCTTCATAGAACAAGTGACATTTCAGATGTGACTAAAAAATGAATATGAGTTTAGTTGGCCCATAAGATAGCAGGTGAGAGAAAGGAAATTCTAATCAAAAGAAACAATTTTTAATAGAGTAGTTTTGGGATACTGTGTTCCAAAGGTATTAAATGATTCTCCTAAGACAAACAGCTACTTAGTGCAAAATTCAAGACACAGCTCAAATCTCCAAACCAGGCATTGGCAAATTGCAGCTTAGGGGTGAAAGAAGGCTTACTCTTTTGTTTTATAAATGAAGTTTGATTGTAACACATCCACCCTCATTTGTTCAGTTACTGTCTATGGCTGTGTCCACATTACTGAGTATTTGTGATGTTGTGAAGTCTAAAGTATTTACTCTCTGGCCCTTTACAAAAATAAGTTGGCCAACATGTACTCTAGGACTTCAGCTCAGCTTCTCTCCAGTATACTACACCCAGGATGATATTGGTGAAAATATGAGACTACAGACAAAATATTTTGAATGTAACAATCATAATGATGACATCAAATAGCCTGAAATTAAATGGGGGCCTCTTACAATATGAACATCACAAAGCATAGGAAAACATCCAACAAAGAAACCGAAGGCATATTCACATTTAGGAAGCAGGGAGAAGAAGAGAAATTCAAGAAAAAATAGCTGGAGAAGGGGAGTAGTATACTATAGAAAACAAAATAGGAAAAAAATTCAAGGCTGCTGGAATGATAAATCTAAAGCTCAAGGGGAAAAGAAGTAAGAGAGGACATCAGATTTGGGATTAGAGGAGCACTGGAAATGTCTTTAGTTTGGGGAAATAAGTTAACGCTTTCATTTAATGGAAAAAAGACCATTATGGCGCACAATCTTACAATGTACTATTTAACCAAAGTTCTCATCATGTTGTACATCTTACAAGTAAGAGATTAAAGTTTTTGTTAGTTTGCATGTGCCTAATGCTCAGTAAAAAGGAGGGTACTCTGAGTGATGACCTAAGATTAGACTCTGAAATGTCTAAAAGTTTTCACAGGTAAAAACAGATCACATACAAAGAGTGAACTACCAGAATGACATTGGACTTCTTAAGAGTGGTGTAGTGAGCTAGGAGACAATGGAACAAAACTTCTGAAATGCTAAGGAAATTTAGAGTTTTATATCTAGCCAACAACAAATCAAAAATGAAGGGAGACAACTTTACTTGAACAACAATTAAATTAGTAAAAAGAAAAAAAGAATGAATATAATAAAGACATTTCAGACACGCACCTTCTCAAAACAATTAACTGGCCAAATACCATTTC
Source organism: Tonatia bakeri (assembly GCA_004024845.1). Classification (NCBI taxonomy): domain Eukaryota; kingdom Metazoa; phylum Chordata; class Mammalia; order Chiroptera; family Phyllostomidae; genus Tonatia; species Tonatia bakeri. The sequence continues at coordinate 49,359 of PVIA01005163.1, forward strand.
TAAGGAAAGTCTGGAAATTGTCATCCCCAAATTGAAAAGTAATCCTAGAGAAAGTCACAGGATCAAAGAAACAGAATCCAGATCACAGCAGAAGCAAAGAGAATTCTCTTGGTAAAAGTAAAAGCAGGTCTCAGAGTGAATGAGGCAGAACTAGAAAAATTCCTAGGCTTCTGGAAAAGAAACAATTAATAAGAACAGACTTATGAATTTGCCATTTAACAATTAATGAGAGCCTGATGTCACTCATGAGCTGGGGATAAAATAGTTATACATAATATTTCTTTACTTATTTTTTACCTTAGTAATTTCTTATATTCTTTTTCCCCTGTCTTTTTAATTGTTGTTCAAGTACAGTTGTCTCCATTTGGCCCCTACCCCAGCCATCCCCACCTCCCACCCTCAATCCTACCCTTCTTTGGTTTTGTCCATATGTCCATTACAGATGTTCCTGGAAATGCTTCTTATTGTTCAAGTACAGTTGTCCCCTTTAATTGTTTAGTTTCTAGGATAGTGTTACTACTGTAGTTTTATATATATTTTCTTTTTTCTCTCACAAAATTTTAATGTTAAAAAGATTAAGATAAAGGACTGTGATTGTATTTTTATATTACATTTGTATTTGAAAATGTTTTAATATCATATAATCAGAAAATGAAGTCTTATAAGTACACAGTTGTAAATAAGGTCAGGTGCAAATTTTATATGTGTCATTTTAGTAAGTATCATCCAGAAGCTTCCTTGTGTTCATCTGTAGTTTTAAAAATAATTTTATCATCAGAGGCATTTGGCAAGAGATTTTCAGTTAAGAAATGGCAGAAGAGATGAATCCTGAAGAATTTCCTCTCAAGACAATGAGCTTGGAATCCAGTGGAATGTGGACAGCAATGTTGAGAATTCCATCAGCTCTGCTCTTCTTTTCTCTATAAACAGTAGGAAGCAAATTGATTTAAAATGCCCTCTTGAAGTCTATGCTGATGACTCATCAGCATTAATTTCAACATGTCATAGCTGTCTTGGCCACACTCAGACTTTTTTGTAAATTCCTGAAGTCCAGCACTAACTGTATTGCAGGTCCTTTGATTGTGGTAAAATTTGCCATGTAGAAGGTGAAAAGGACAACAGCTGGCTACATTGAAAAAATGCAAAATATTTCTGTATTATTTCTTGGTGATCTTAAATTGTTGCTGGACATGGAGGAAATTCCTACATAATTTTTACAACTCAATTACCTATCTTAAAGTAGCTAAAGCAGTGCATAGGTACTTGTACATAAAACAAAATATAATTCATGAATCTAAATAGGCCTTTCAAAGTGAAAACTTAAGAGTAGTTCAGAACAAAGTGATTAAACCTAAGAGACTTTATGTACTTTGTTCTAAAAATAGTTATGTGCAAAAATTAATAAAAACAATAAATATAAAATTTTAGAAACCATCATAATATCATTAAATATTCAGATATAAATGAATAAATGAATAAAAGCTTAATTGTTCTTAGTATCATTGAACTTTTATTATTTATTTATTATTTATTTATTATTTATTTATTATTGTTCAAGTATAGTTGTCTCCATTTCCCTGCCGCCATGTTCCTCCACCTCCACCCCACCTCAATACTTTCCCCCTTTGACTTTGTCCATGGATCCTTTATACATCATCCATTGAACTTTTATTAGATATCATCTTAACCGAATAAATTTTGGTCTCTCTTTGAAAGATGTTCTTTTGAGCTTTACTGAATTGTAACTGGGTAGAGAGGTAGAGGGGGTAAAGTTATCATTTAAAAATATACATAAAAATATCTTTTCCCTAGTTCAATGATTCTCAACCAATTGGTGATTTTTCTCTCCAGGGGACATTTGTAAACATCTGGGGATATTTCATTGTCTGTATTGAGTATTTTGGTGTTGCATGTAAATGCCAGAGATGCTGCTAAATAAAAAATTATACAGAAAATATTAATAACATGAGACTCTTAGATTAAAAAGAGGACTTGGACAGTAAATGCCTAACCTATGAGACAAATTCCCATAATGCTGCAATTCCATAAGACAGCATTTTTAAGGTTAGAATTATATTGCTATGTTTGTATTGACTATTAGTATATGACTGTTCATGTTGACAACTTCTATGAAAACACCAATTTTAAAAAAAATTTTAAATGCTGCTCATACTAAATAAATGGGCAATCATTAATTGGCTTTAATTTAATAAACACTTGCTTGACCCATTTTATCCCCCGATGGCTTGAACTGCATTGATCAATGCATACACAGAATCTTTTAATTAATGTGTGCAGTATTACATATGTATTTTTTCCTTTGTTATGATTTTCTTTTCTAAAAATGTTTTATTTATTTATTTTTAGAGAGGGGAAGGGAGGGAGAAAGAGAGGGAGAGAAACATCAATGTGTGGTTGCCTCTTGTGTGCCCCCCACTGGTCACTTGGCTCGCAACCCAGGCATGTACCCTGACTGGGAATCCAACCAATGACTCTTTGCTTCGCAGGCTGGCACTCAATCCACTGAGCCATCCCAGCCAGCGCAACTTTCTTATGATTCTCTTAACTACATTTTTTTTCTAGTTTGCTTTATTGTAAGAATATAGTGTACAATACATGTAACATGAAAAGTGTGTGTTAATTGACTGGCTTGACCCATATTTTTTGCTAAGTGAAATAACCCAGACAGTGAAAGACAAATACCATATGATCTCACCTTTAAGTGGGACCTAATCAACAAAACAAACAAACAGGCAAAATATAACCAGAAACATTGAAATTAGGTACAATCTGACAGTAACCAGAGAGGAGGTGGGAAGGGATAATGGTGGGAAGGGAGGTAGGGTTTTCAGGAACAACTATAAAAGACACATGGATGAAACCAAGAGGAGGTGGAATCAGGGGAGGGAAGTGGGAATGTCTGGAGTGGTGGGGAGTGGTAGGGAGAAATTGCGGACAACTGTACTTGAACGACAATAAAATAAAAATAATAAGAAGAATAAAAAAGTTTTGACTTGAAATATAATGCTTGGAATCAGTTATGTTCCATTCAGCATTTTAGATGCTAGAAAGTAATTTTGTAAAGTGTTAATGTTAATTAACATGCCTACGTAAATGTGGATGCTTTTAAGTTTAAAGTTTTAGCCTCTCTAGATGAAGGAACTATTTTCAAGAAGTGAAATCTTCTGAGCGCATATCATCAGGTGTGTTGATAACTCCCCAAGCAAAACCCATAAAAGTAGTTTGTTAAAGCTCCTGAATGAAAAATGTAAGAGTAGCCAGTAAAGCATAGGGAATATAGGCTATAATATTGAGAAAACTATGAGTGGTGCCAGGTAGGTACTGGAAAAATCAAGGGGAACACTATGTAAAGTATGTGATTATTTAACACTAAGCTGTACACCTGAAACCAGTGCAAAATGATGTTGAAAGTGAACTGTAATTGAAATTTAAAAAGAAAAAAAGAGTAACCAGAATTATCTACTAGGTTTCCAAGGATGCAACATTGATACTTGTTCTTTCCTCAGGCTTAAATTTCCCTCAAACTAATACAACCCTGCTCTTCCTCAGAAATAATTTCTTCTTTGAAATTTTTTTAGAGTTGCCCTACCTTTTTCCTCATTGCTCACCCCTACCCCACACTCCCACTCCCACAGTCAATCTGTCCTATTGTCCATGTCCATGAGTCCTTTATTCCTGTTCTGGTGCTTGCCCCTTCTCCTCTCTCCTCCATTATCCCCCTCTCTCTCCCCTCTTGTCACTGTCTGTTTTTTTCTTTATTTCCAAGTCTCTGGTTCTATTTTATCCATTTTTTTGTTTTGCTGATTAGGTTCCACTTATAGGTGAGTTCATATGGTACTTGTCTTTTACCACATAGCTTATTTCACTTAGCATAATACCCTCCAGTTCCATCCTTGCTGTCGCAAAGGGTAGGAGTGACTTCCTTCTTTTTTTTTGCTGCGTAGTGTTCCATTGCATAAACATACCACAGTTTTTATGTCCACTCATTTACTGAAGGGCACTTAGGCTATTTTCAGCTCTTGGCTATTGTAGATTGTGCTGCTATGAACATTGGGATACATAGGTTCTTTGAAATTGGTAGTTGAGGATTCTTAGTGTCTAGTCTCAGCAGTAGTATCACTGGATTGAAAGGCAGTTCAATCTTTAGTTTTTTGAGGAAATTCCATACTGTTTTTCACAGTGGCTGCACCAGTCTGCATTCCCACCAACAGTGTACTAGGGTTCTCTTTTCTCCACAACCTTGCTAGCACTTGTTGTTTGTTGATTTCTTAATGATGGCCATTCTGACCAATGTGAAGTGGTATGTCATTGTGATTTTAATTTGTGTCTCTCTAATAGCTAGTGATGTTGAGCATTTTTTCATGTGTCTCTGGGCACTCTGTATGTCTTTCTTGGAGAAGTGTCTGTTTAGGTCCTTTGCCAATTTTTTAATTGGATTGCTTACTTTCCTGGTGTGGAGTCATGTGAGTTCTTTATATAGATTCAACACAATCCTTATCAAAATACCAACAACATATTTTATAGACATAGAAAAATATTTGAAAAAATTATGTGGAAACCTAAACAACCTGGAGTAGCCTTGGCAACTTTGAGAAAGAAGAACAATGTAGGAGGGATCACAATACCTGATATAAACTATGTTACAAGGCCACTGTAATCAGAACAGTCTAGTACTGACATATGAACAGACACATAGACCAACGGAACAGAACAGAGAACCCATGTCAATATGGTCAGTTAATATTTGACAAAGGGGGCAGGAACATAAAATGGAGTAAAAATACCCTCTTCAATAAATGGTGTTGGGAGGTCTGGACAAGTACATGCAAAAAAATGAAACTAGACCACCAACTTACCCTATACACAAAAATAAACCACTTAAAAATTTTTAAAGCTAAAGTAAATCTAAGTGTTACATATCCTATCTCATTCTGAAAAGGCAGCATTGAATTCCCCTTTCTGGGCATGGGTCTGTTCTGTACCTCTATATGTTTCTTCTCTGATTGGGTTGTAATAGCCTTACATTCTCAAAATAACTGCAGAGACTTCTCTGGCTTAAAGTGAGGTTATTTGTCCACTGAGAAACACTTTGTGGACACCATATCACAGTTTCTGGAGCTGAAGTTTGGACTAGCTGAATTCTTGAAGGCTCTTTCCACCTTGGAATTCAATTAAATTACAATGAGGGCTAAGAAATGGAAAATAGTGCTGTCTTAATGCTATAGGAAATACAGACAAAACTGAATTTTAAACACAGCATTTGGCAGCAGGCTTTCTGCTCAGGCAAGAGTACATCAACCACTTCTTACATTTTATCCTTTTTGAAAAGTCATTTTACCAAGGGAAATATCAGCTATCTTTATAAAAACAAAACACAAAAAATAAGTTAATTTATTTTACTTAGTTTCCTACTGCTTGAGTCATACTTTGATCATCACTCCTAATGCACAACCACTCTGGACATCTAGGCATATATTTTAAAAGGAGGAGATTTTGGGTACATAAAGTAAGACTAAAGATATTCATCTCTGTTCACTGTGTAGATATGGAAAACATCTGGGAAATGCACCAGTATTTTCATATAAATTTCCTGCTATGCTTCTTCTAGGCCTCTTCCAGGAAACTGCTCTACTGCTGGTCACTGTGATAGAAATCATTGTTCTCACAAACTCTACTCTTTGTGTGCGTATCAGTCCTTTCATTTCTGTTACTGGCCTAATAAATGTAAAAGGGAAATAATTATATTTTTTAAACTAATAATCTCTGCAAACATTTTCTCCTCTTCAGTGGACTTTGACATATAATTTAAGTTACAAAGGCTGTTACTTTTCTGAGTCCCCCTGAATATGTTTGTTTAATGAAGAAAATAGGCTTTCTGTCCCTGACATTATGTTTTAATTCTGAAAAAAAAAAAAATCCCCAGTCTGGAATATGGGCCTCTTCTCTCTGCAAACCCGAATGACAAGAACCCTGACAATCCTTGTTTATGGTTTGATTCTGCTGTGTCCTTAGAGGTTTCCCTCAGTACTCAAGCAGCCAGCAAGCCCGACTCTTTAGTATGCTGAGTAATCTCTGTGTTAATTAATCGGCACTGACAATTTGTTTCCATGTATTGTTGGCTTTAAAAAAATGTAAATATATCTTGCTTGCCCAAAGAGTTTGTAAGAAGACTGATGGTTCACTGTTTACATTGTATATTCCTGAAGGTGCTTTGTTAATGTGACCGATTCCAATATGTTGTCCTCAGTAGACTGGCATCTTCTTCTGTGATGCGGACTGCAAGCTCATCCTCCTGAGAGTCAACAGAAAATAACTGCAGTAAACCCAGGAAAAAGAATAAATACTTGAGAATCTGAATGTGATCCTTGTTACAACTGATGGCATGTCCTAAGTGTGCTTCATCTTTAAACTTGGCATGGCAGCATTACACTTTGAAGATATAGTGCTGCTCTATCAAGTTGGTTGTGAGTGTTAAAGCATTTGAGCTGAAAAGAATTTCAGAGGTCATCTGGTGCAAAGTTCTCAGCACAAAGTGGGAAGAAGGTTTCTAACCTTTAAAATGCTAATGCAGTTAGACTTAAGTACCAAGATATTTTGCTTTTGAGTAAAATCATACCAATTAAATATAGTAACAATGATGATTTCATCTTCACAGGAAACCCTGTTAGGTAGCTAGATATGTACTTATTTTTTATTAATAAAAAGACAGATGTGCATTATTAATAACCACATCTTTAAGCACAAAAGGAAACTTATATATAGTTATTATAATGTAAGAAAAGATTATGGAAAGAGTTGTAAGTGTTAAAAACGTTGTCAATCATGCATCCAGAATATAGAACACAGGTTTAGAAAGGAAAAAAAATTATTTTCTTTCTTTATACATGCAGAAATGAACTCCACATTAATGTTTATACCTTACAAAATTTAGTGAAATATATTAGCATGTTACTATGTTAAAGTGAGACACAAATGAATAAATTTTTTTAAAAGCTAAGGTAAAATAGCACCATTTTATTTTGGACCACAACTTGTACTTATTTATTTAAGGATTTTTTTCCTGTTGAGTTTAAAGTAAGTTGAAAATGATGACCACTGAGGTCTATATACACCAGTATGTATAAGTATAGAAAAGAGCTGAAAGGTAATTCAATACTGAGTATTATATTTTAAAAATTGTCTTAACTTTACTTTTAGAAGAAACAGTTTAAAAAATAAACTTAAAAGTCATGTTATTGGTATGTTATTAAAAGAATAATTTTGCTGGCTGGATAATGATATTTTGACATTTTTCCTGAAAGAGTCTAGTTTTTATTTTATTGTTAGCATCTTTCAATCAAGACATCTGTTGGGAACCACCCTGACTGGTTTCAGAAGCTGTAATCCCCCATAGATAAGGCTGAGTAAAGAGACCTTGGGACCATAAGCCACTAAGGAGACAAAGCTTATCTTTCTGGCAGGGGTGCCGCCTCTGCCCCCTTTTACTTCACCCTGCTTGGCCCCAGGCTGATGACTGGTTAGCCAATGATGGGTAAAATTCTTCAAGGGAGGGAAAACCTAAGATAGGCACAGTCATGAAGGAACCCTCAGGGAAGGACTTGGGGGGCTATAGGAGAGGGGGTGTTGGACCCTCACCCCTTGGCTTTGACCCCTGAGTCCTCATTCTGTCTGCATGTAGTCTCCTAATTTCTTGGCTGCCTTACTTTCCCTGCCTGACACAATGCCAGAGGGTGGTCTCCTGGGGCGATCAGGTCTAAGAAAGAATACATAAAATCCTATGAAAACTGCTTTTCTAAGAATGCCCTCAATTTTCTGATAAGGATCCAAGCATAAAATGAGTTTGTTTCCCAGTTTTATGACCCTTTAGCCAACTGACTCTGACTCAGAATAAGTCCTCATAATTCTTTGAATATTATTTATTATTTGATCATTACTGTCTGTCAATGATTGATGAGCTTTACCTATATTCCCATGCAAATTGAACCCAATTGAGGAATAGGCTTAGGGCCCTTCTCCTTTGAGAGATTGACCACCTTTCCTCCCCAAGCAGATCATGTCTTGGTAGACTTATTCTTATCCACAATGGACAGGGGTGCTCTGTGGTTGGAGCCCCTCCCTTCCCCTACCATCCCAGACATCAACTTAGAGTGTTTAAAAGCTCTCTTATTCAGAGGTCATTCTTGGGTTCATATCCTCAAGTCAACACTTAAAATCTTATGTTTATAATGGAAGCAAAAATATAATTGATGAATCTGCAGATAGGCTCCTCATTTTATTGTAGCCCTAACTGAAATATTCTGCCACTTCCAATCCTTTTACCACAATGGTAAAACTAAAACAACTAAAAAAAATGATTTAATTGAATCTTCTCCATGATCCTTCCTCAAACTCTGCTTAGTTTTGATAAGCAATAAAATAGTCCATAATTTACAATAATTAAAATTAAATTATTTTAAAATTCCATAATTTGTTAACAGTAATGTGAGATTTCACCATATACACAATAGTAATGTTTAAAGACTGAGTTAGACACAATACATGGGAACTAGAAATCACAGAAAGAGACAAATAGATTTAATTGAATGGCTATGAAGATGAATTGGTATGTGAACAGTCTTTAATTGGACTGTTAATAGAATGAACTTTAATAAATTGAAACTTGAGGTCATAAATAAAAATTAAAATAGTGGTTTTTATTTTTGCTTTTGGTTTTATTTTGATTTGATGAAAATTTTCCTAATATGTCTAGTCCATATTTATCTCACAGTAAGTCATGTTTAGCACATAATATTTTAATTTTATTAGTAAATTTGATGATGTTGCACCTTAGATTGGTGTGTCAATGGGCATTTTATAGGTATGAGATAATAGACAAAAATGACAAAGCTGAATGGATGCTCTTAATGAAATGGATTCAGTTAAAAGTTTAACTGCATGCCAGGAGTGTAATACACACGGTAAAGGCCAGTTGCTAAAAGGACTGTTCAGGCTGAGATGAACTAATACCCTTAAGTCCCAAGGTATTCTGTTTTCAAGAGCAAATGGCTAATCTCAACTCTGAAATAATCTCTACCACAGTACTAAAAACAATTATAACTACTAAATATTAGTATATGCCAAGTATTAGTGGAAGAATGCTAAATACATTCTGCATTTAGTCATCACAACAATGCTATGTGATAGCTCTTATCTGCATTTTACAAAGAGGAAAAGGAGGCACAGATAGATTATGATTTTTTAATAGTGATACATCTATTTTGTCATGGTGCTGCAGTTTAATTTAAATCTGAGAGCCATCTCAAGAATCTTATCTCAATCACTACACTCTATTAGGAAAAAAAAAACTAATTTCCTGGTGCATAGAAATACATATTCTTTCCTCTGGTAAGTGTCCAAGCAGTAGTATCATCTCACCTTTTTCACCTTGTGATGTGAATAATTATGGGGTTTCATTTTATTTTGGATATTGAGGATGGTATTATTAAACTAGTCATTAGGATTATTTGTATTCAATTAAAGTTATTTTAAGTAAATGGGTGTTTATTACAAGGATGTTGGAGTGTCCCATGGAAAATGAGAGGAAAGCTATTTAAGGTCAGGAACAGCTGGGACAAGTTTTTCTCCATGAGGACATTTTCAGATCATGTGTGTGTATCTACCTTATGTCATTTACCATCCTCTTCATTCTACAGATGGGTTTTCTCTGTGCCCCAGTGCAGGATATAAGATTGGGTGAGTATAATCCATCTATTGAATCCAAAATGAATTGTATATTCACCAGGTATTCCCAGATTTACACATTGGGTAATTACCATTATTCTGAAACTGCCCTTCTTTCTCCATTTTCTTCAAAAGAAAATAAATGGACAGTTCTCTTCAGCCAGTTCTGTATAGATGGATCTATTAATTTATTCCACTTTGCCTAAATGATAAGATTTAACATTGAAGTTAGATTATAGTGATAATAGGGTTGACATATAAATTTAACATTGTGGAATGACATCAGATGAATGATGGTTTGGGAGATTCTCTTGTTCTCTCCTCTTGAAGTTTCAACAATTTGAACAGTTATAATTCAACAATGGATTCTCTACTCAATGCACAAATATGTCTGAGAAATTCCTGCATTGAAATAGCTAAAGACAGCCAAGTGAGAGCAAACTGGGGAAGCAAGAAGGGAGAATGTTGAGAGGAGCCATGGTTGCAGCCTTGCAGCCCAGAGCTTAAATTGGTTCTCAGCACAGAGAGGGGAGGGATCAGGTTGTGAATGAAACTTTTTTTTTCAGAGGAAGAAAAGAGATTTGGTGAGCATTCCTCCAGGAGTTGACAGTACTAGCTGTGGCTGAGCCTAGTAACCTGGGAAGGGATGAAGCACAAAGGTGTGGCCACAGTTGTCTGAAATCAGCATTTCAGACAGAGAAACAAAGCCACAGAACTTGGCCACCTTCCCCTAATTTTCCAGAGCTCACCTCTCCTCATCCTATACGTTCAGTCACAGATCACATTATCTGCAAATCCAAGAACTGGTACTACAGAAACACTTTTTCCTTGGGAGGACACACTATGACTAATCCCAGGGTCGGGTGGAGGCACAGGGGGAACACTAGTCAAAGGTCAAAGTTCACCATTTCTGGGAGGGAAAAGCAACAGAGGACTTAGTTGAGTTCCCCAGCTCAGCCCACACCCATATATTGAGCTTGCACTGCTGGCAGCATCTGGCTGTATAGGACAGCACTGGGATTTTACAGCTTTGCAGCCCCATTGACCACCACATTTCTCTGAGGGGTTGGTCTCCTTGAACAAGGGTGACTGGATGAAAGGGGAAGCACCCACCACCTCACTCAATACAGGCCATTTTCTTCCAACCCTCTTTGCCCGCCAAAGATGTGAAAAGCTAGAGAAGTATAAGAAACTTAAACAACTTGTCATTCAGCACCATCTACTGGAAAGCAATAGAAAGACTTCTTATCAATCTACTAGAGAAGTGGCACTTACACATAAATGCCTAGACAGAGAAAACTCCATTGAGGCAGCTCATAAAGAAAATGAAAAACTTTCAGAAAACAGACTTAAATACATGGAAACATGATTTAAATGGCAGAAAATTCAAGATTGAAAATACTAATATTCATGAAGATTAAATAGTATGCTATCTAACAATGAATGGGTCAAGAAAAAGATCAAGGAAGAAATCAAAGAGTTTCTAGAAACTAATGAAAATGAACTCACAACAGTCTAAAACTTAGGAAACAGAGTGAAGGCAGTCCTAAGAGGGAAGTTCATAGTGATGCAGGTCTCCCTAGAAAAGATAGAAATATTTTGAATAAACAATATAACCTGACATCTACCAGAACTAGAAGAAAAGAACAAAAACAGCCCAAAGAAGAAGGAAGGAAATAACCAAGATCAGAACAGAATTAAATGACATAGAGCCTAAATGAAAAATTTTAAGGATCAACAAATCTACAAGCTAGCTCTTTGAATAGATAAACAAAATTGACAAGCCTTTAAGTAGACTCATCAAGAAAAAAAGAGGAAGGACCCAAATGAACACAATCAGAAATGAAAGAGGAGAGATTACAAATGATACCACAGAAATACAAGGTTGTTAGAAGTTACTATGAAAAACTGTAGGCCAATAAATTTGAAAACCAGGATGAAATGGACAAATTTGTAGAAAAATGTATTTTCTAAAACTGAATGTAGAAGGAGAAGAAATTCAGAAAAGCCCAATAAAAGTTGACAAATTGAAGGAGTAATAAAAAAAACTCCTAGCACACAAAAGCCCTGGACCTGATGGTTTCACAGGAAAATTCTACAAAGCATTTAAGGAAGAGCTAACCCCTATTCTTCACAGACTATTCCAAAATATCCAAGAAGATGGAAGACTCCCAAACTCTTTTTATAAAGCCAGGATCATCCTAATCCCAAAACCAGATAAAGATACATCAAGGAAAGAAATTTACTGGCCAATATCACTGGAGACTATAGACACTAAAATCCTCAACAAAATATTGGCAAAGAGCATCCAATAATACATTAAAAAGATTATACGCCATGATCCAATGGGATTCATCCCAGGGATGCAAGGATGGTACAATATTTGCAAATCAATAAACATAATATATCACATAAACAAAAGTTTAAGACAAAAATCACAGGATCATATCAATAGATGCATAAGAAACATTTCATAAGGTACAGCACCCATTTACAGTAAAAACATTCAGCAAAGTGGGAATAGAGGGAACATCCCTCACTACAATAAATGCCATATAAGAGAGACATACAACTAACATCATAATCAACGGGCAAAAACACACATCCCACATATCCCACAATATCAAAAACAAGACAAGGATGATGCTTTCACCACTTCTATTCTACATAGGATTGGAAATCCTAGACACAGCAATGAGGGGGGAGAGAGAGAGAGAGAGAGAGAGAGAGAGAGAGAGAGAATCCAGATTGGAAAGGAGGAAGCAAAACTGTCATTGTTTGCAGATGACATGTTAGTGTACATAGAAAATCCCATAGATTCCACCAAAACACTACTCCACCTAATTGAATTTGGCAAAACACTGGGATACAAAGTCAATATCCAGAAATCAAAAGGATTGTGGTACACCAGCAATGAAATAGCAAAAAGGGGAAATCAGGAAAAAAAAAACCATTTGATATAGCAACAAGAAAAATAAAATACCTAAGAATAAACCTAACCAATGAGGTAAAAGACCTGTAGTCAGAAAACTACACAACACTGAAGAAAGAAATCAAGGAAGACACAAACAAATGGAAGCATGTACCAAGTTCATGGCCTGGAAGAATTAACATCATCAAAACGTGCATACTACCCAAAGCAATTTATAGATTCAATGCAATTCTTATTAGAGTACCAATGGAGTATTTCACAGATATAGAACAAACATTTCAAAAATTTATATGGAACCATACGTGACACAAAATAGTCAAAACAATTTTGACAAAGAGGAACTAAGTGGGAGGGATTATGATACCTAATATCAAAGTGTGTTACAAGGCCAATGTAATCAAAGGAGTCTGGTACTGACATAAGAACAGACACAGACCAATGGACAGAAAAAAAGCCCAGAAGAACATGAAGTCTTTATGGTAAATTAATATTTGACAAAGGGGACAGAAGTATAAAATGGAGTAAAAATAGCCTCTTCAACAAATGGTGCTGGGAGAGCTGGACAGCTACATGGAAGACAATGAAACTCGACAACCAACTTATACTATACACAAAAATAAATTCAAGGTGGACAAAAGATTTAAATATAAGTCATTACACAGTGGAAGTCATGGAAGAGAACATATGCTGGAAAATCTCAGGTATTCCATAGCCATATTTTCACTGATATGTCGCCTAGAGCAATGGACATAAAGGAAAGAATAAACAAAGGAGATCTCATCAAGATAAAATGCGACTGCATGGCTAAAGAAAAAAAATCATTAAAATGAAAAGAGAACGAACCGTATGAGAAAACAAAAATATTTGCCAATGAAACTTTGGTGATCTCCAAGTGTTGATCTCCAAAATATATAAAGAAGTCACATAGCTCCACTCCAGGAAGACAAACAACTCAATTAAAAAATGGGCAAAGAACTTGAACAGACACTTCTCTAAGGAGTACATACAAAAGGTCCAGACACATATGAAAAGATGCTTGGCAGCAGTAGTTAGCAGAGAGATGCAAATTAAAACCACAATGAAATACCACTTCACACCAGTGAGAATGGCCATCATAAACAAATCAACAAACAACAAGTGTTGGAGAAGATGTGGAGAAAAGGGAACCCTAGTGTACTCTTGGTGGGATTGCAGACTATTGTATCAAATGTGGAAAACACTATGGAATTTTCTCAGAAAACTAAAAATGGATCTGCCTTTCGACCCAGTAATTCCACTGCTGGGCTTATACCCTAGGAACCCTGAAACACCAACCCAAAAGAACCCATGCACCCCAATGTTCTTAGCAGCACAATTTACAATAGCCAAGTGCTGGAAGCAACCTAAGTGCCCATCAGTAAATGGATGGATCAAACACTTACAGTACATTTACAGGGTGGGATACTATGCAGTAGAAAGCAGAAAGATCTATCCTCTATGACAGCATGGATGGATCTGGAGAGCTTTATCCTAAGTGAAAAAAGCTAGGTGGTGAAAGACAATTACTATATGATCTCACCTATAAATGGAACCTAATCAGCTAAATAACCAAGCAAGCAAAATATAACTACAGATATTGAAATTAAGAACAAACTGACAGTAACTAAAGGGGAGATTGGAAGTGATAATTTTGGGAAAGTTTTTCAGGAACTTGTATAAAGGACACATGGACAAAATCAAAGGAAGGTAGAATCAAGACTGGGAAGTGGGGATGGCTGGCTTGGGGAGAGTGATGAGGGGAAAATGGAACTAATTGTACTTGAACAACAATAAAAATATGAAAAAATAAATAATTTACTCTTTTATTAATAAAAAGTGGAAACATGACCCAAGTGTATGCTGCCTTCAGGAGACACACTAAACTACAAATATAAAGATAGTCTAAAGTTAAAAGATAGACAATGATTCTCCAAACAAATAGCATTCAGAGAAAAGTGGATGTAGCCATACTTATATCTGACAGGGTAGATGTCAAGATAACAAGAGACAAAGATGGATGTTTTATAATGATAAAGGGGGTACTACATTTAGAAGACATACACTTATCAATATATATGGACCCAATCAAGGATCACCCACATGTATAAAGTAATTACTAGGAGAGCTAAAGGAAGAAACTGACAAAAAGACAAACATAGCAGAGTCCTAAATACTCTTTGACAGCTCTTGATAGATCATACAAACAGGAAATCAATAAAGAAATATCAGCCTTAAATAACACACCAAACCAAACAGACATAATTTACATTTAGAGAGCCTTTTATCTCAGAACAACAGATTACACAATCTTCTGCAGTGCACATGAAACATTATCAAGAATAGATCATATGTTGGGATGCAAAACTAGGCTCAACAAATTTAAGAATATTGAAATAATACAAAGCATATTCTCTGACTAAAATGCTTTGAAATTTGAAATCATTTTCTCTTTCTTCCTCTCCTTTTTTTCTCTAAAAAAATAAATAACATGTTTTTAAAAAAGAACTTTGATGGTGACTAAACAACAAATTACTAAAAATGACTGGGTAAAAAAAGAACTAAAAGGTGAGATCAAAAGATACCTAGAGACAAATGAGAATGAAAATATGACACATCAAAACTTTGGGATGCAACAAAGTATTAAGAGAGAAGTTGGTATCATTACAGAGCTTTCTTCAGAAAGGAGAAAAATCTCAGGTAAAAAACCTAACCTAACAACTTAAATTACTAGAAAATGAAGAACAAAAGCAACCCAAAATCAGCAGAAGAAAGAAAATAATAAAAACTAGAGCAGAATTGAATGGAATAGAGAAAAGGGTTATAAAAATTAGTCAACAAAGAGCTAGTTCATTGAAAAGATTAGTAAAATTATAAAACCATAGCCAGACTCACTAAGGAAAAAAGAAAAATCAAATAAACAGATTCATAAATGAAAGAGGAGGAATTACCACAGACATCACAGAAATACAAAGGACCATATTAGAACACTATGGAAGACTATATGACACAATTTCAATAACCTAGAAGAAATGGATAAGTTCCTAAAAATATATAATGTTCCTAGATTGAATCATGAAGAATTTGAAAATCTAAATAGACTTATTACCAGTAAGGAAAGTGAAATAACCATTAAACACCCCCTAAAATAAAAGACTAGGACCAGATGGACTTACTAGAGAATACTACCATTCAGAAAAGATTTTGTACACAATGTTCTCAAACTGTTTCAAAAATTCAAAGAAGCAATACTTCCTAGCATATTTTTTGAGGCCAACATAACTTTGATACTAAAACCTGGAAAAGATAATACAAATAAATAAAACTACAAACTAATATCTTTGATTAATACAGATGCAAAAACCCTAAACACAATACCAGGAAGTCAAATATAATAATGCATTAAAACTTAATACATCATAATCAAATAGAGTTTGTTTCAGAGGCAAAAGGAATGTTCAATATACACAAAATGATCAATGTATATACTACATTAATATGAAAACGTGATCTTATCAATAAATGCAGAAAATAATTTGATAAGATACAAAATTCATTTATCATTGAAACACTAAATGAAATGGATATAGAGGGAAAATACCTCAACATAAGAAAGGTCATACATGAAAGACCCTCAGATAATATCGCACTCAATGATGAAAAACTGAAAGTTTTTGCTCTAAGATCAAGAACAAGACAAGGATGTTCACTCTCACCAGTCTTATTCAGTATGTATAGTACTGCAAGTCCAAGCCAGAACAATGAGGCAAGAGAAAGAAATAAAAGGCATCCAAATTAAGAATGAAGAAGTAAAAGTGATACTTTTTGCAGATGACATGATTCACTATACAGAAAACCCTAATAAATCTACAAAAAAAAAATTATATTGGAGCCTTGAATGGTGTAGCTCAGTGGATTGAGTGAAAGCTGTGAACCAAAGGTTGCTGATTCGATCCCCAGTCAGGGCACATGCCTGGGTTGCAGGTCAGGTTCCCAGAGGCAGCTACACATTGATGTTTCTCTCCCTCTCTTTCTCCTTCCTTTCCCCCTCTCTAAAAATAAATAAATAAACCTATAAAAATATTGGAAACAATAAAACAGTGAAATTGTAGGTTACGATATCAATGTACAAAGATCTACTGCATATCTATATACTAACAATGAAATTTCAGAGATAGAAATTTAAAAAATCCTTTTTAAATTGCAACAAAAAGAATAAACTACCTAGGAAGGAAATAAACAAAAGATTAAAAGATTAGTAAATCTTTTTAAGGATTTAAGGATCTATATAGTGAAAAATACAAAGCAGTTATTAAAAGACTTTGAAAAAGACACAATCAAATGGAAAGACCTTTTGTATTCATGGATTGGAAGAATCGACATAGTTAAAATGTCCATACTACTCAAAGCAATATACAAATTTAATACAATTCCCATCAAAATTTCAATGATGTTTTTAAAGAAATAGAACAAAAAATCATCAGATTTGTATGGGACCACCACAAAAGACTCTAACTATTCAAAACAATCTTGAGAAAAAAGAACAAAGCTAAAGGTATTATACCCTCACTATAAATTACATTAGAGAGTTACAATGATCAAAACAGCATGGTATTAGCAGAAAAACAGCAACACAGACCAATGGAACAGAATTGAGAGCCCGTGCAAAAGAATGAACCTAGACTACAGTTTATTATCCTCATGTACAAAAATTAATTCAGAATGGATCAAAGACCTAAATATAAGATCTGAAATAATAAATTACGTAGAAGAAAACAGAGGTAATAAATTTATGGACTTTGGTCTTAGAGAAGATATTATGGATTTGATTCCAAAGGCAGGGAAGTAAAGACAAAAAAAAAATGAATAGACTATATCAAACTGAAAAGCTTCTACACAGCAAAAAAAAAAAAAAAAAAAAAAAAAAAAAAAAAAAAAAAAAAAAAAAAAAAAAAAAAAAAAAAAAAAAAAAAAAAAAAAAAAAAAAAAAAAAAAAAAAAAAAAAAAAAAAAACAAAAAAAAACCCTCAACAAAACAGAAAGACAACTGACTGAGTAGGAGAAGATATCTGCAAACAATACCTCTGAATGCAGTTAATATCCAAAATATATAAAAAACTCATACAACTCAATGCCAAAAACAACCCAATAAAAAAATGGGCAGAGGACCTTAACAGACACTTTCCCCAAGAAGTCATACAAATGGCCAACAGATATATGAAATGCTCCACTTCACTAGCTATGAGGGAAATGCTGGTAAGAACTGCAATGGGATACAACCTCACAACTGTTAGAATGGCCATCATCAACAAGACAAGTGATAGCAAGTGTTGGAGAGGTTGTGGAGAAAAAGGAACCCTCATTCACTGCTGGCCAGAATATAACCCATTACAGCCCTGATGGTAAACAGTATGGAAATCCTTTGAAAATTACAAATAAAGTTACCATATGACCCAGAAATCCCTCTCCTAGGTATCTCCTAAAAAAAATGGAAAACATTTGCAATGGAAGATGCACCCTTATGTTTTTTGCAGCATTATTCATGGTGGTCAAGATATGGAAACAATCAACATGCCCTTCAATAGAGAACCGGATAAAGATGTGGTACACATATACTATGAAATACTTAGTCATAAGAAAAGATGAAATACTGCAATTTGCAACAACATAGATGGGCCTAGAGAATATCATAGTAAGCAAAATAAGTCAATTGTAAAAAGCTAATCATGATTTCACTTATATGTAAGATTTAAAAATGAAACCCACAATATATGGTGGTTATCAGAGCGAAGGGCAATTGGGATATAACAAAGGGTAAAGGAGACCAAATATATGGTGATGGAAGAGGACCACTTTTGGTGGTGGGCATGCAATGAAATATACAGACAATTCATCATAGAATTGTACATTTGAAACTTATATAATATTATACACTAATGTCACGGCAATAAATTTATTATTTAAAGATATTTTAAAAAGAAATTTAAAACTGCAAAAAAGTTTTACTTAAATTTCAGAGCCAAACTTGAAATACTTATTGAGCATCTACTATGTTCTTAAAGTTGTGCTAGGAGTACAAAGTACAAAGGAGCATCTACTATGTTCTTAAAGTTGTGCTAGGAGTACAAAGTACAAAGCACATAAATCATGGGCTTTTCTCTCACATATGTCCAATTTGGTTGAAGAAGAAAACTGAATAGTGAAAATCAAGTGTGTGAAATAAATAGTATAAAATGGTAAAACATACAATTAAAAAGTGTTTGCAATTGGCAGACATGCTGTGTCTCACAACAATCCTCTGAGGAGTGTATCCCATTTAACTGATAATTAGATTCCTAAGATTAAATGATTTTCAAGGAGTCACCTAATTAAAAGTGTTACAATTGGTTCTTTAATCCACCATCTAAACCCAAGTCCATACTGTTTTTTAATATACCATGTATCTGTGGCCCTCTCAGTAATATAAAAGTCAGGAAATAAAGAAGTTCCTTAGATAAACAAGACTAATAGAGCTAGAAATAGAAGACTGTATTAGTTTAGACTATTTATTGAAAGTGACAGAAAATGAACTCAAAATAAATTAGGCCAAGAAATATTTTAGAGATGGTCTGTTTGCCTTTGGTTACTGGACAATGGTAAGAAATAAGATGGAGAACAGTTTTGGGAAAGTGTATGTAGGTTCCTTAGAAATCAGTCTTGACAAGACAAAACAAGGTGGCAAAGGAGACATTCATCAGGTGGCCTAATAAGGTCAGCTATTATCAGGAGTCGGCTCAAGCATTCAAGCAAGTCATTGATCAGAGAATTCCAAGACCAACCATGTGAAGAGTGTTGAGATTTAGAAACTAGGGAAAATCTCAAGACAAATGTAAAACTGGAAGTTGCAGGAAAGCACCAGGCAGGCAGAATCTGGTGTACTGAATGAAAGTAGTCAAAGACTCCTGTCTCTGAACAGTTGTTTCACAAGCAAGAATCAATGCATGGACCAGGTCAGCTTAAGGGAAGAGTGTGATGGATTAGTTACACCCTGTTTTTTCTCTTTCACAATTTTCCTTGTAACTGAATATATTTTTTTTAGTACAAATCACATTTGATGGTGTGTTTGACCTCCTTCACTTTCAGCCATAGAAGTGGCCATATAAACTTAACTTGGTTTATCAGGGTCCTCTATCAACCTGGCCAGAGTGATTGATTCAAGGTTCAGGACATAATCCAACTGGACCAGGCACAACTTTCCTAAAGCTCTTGCTAGAATTTCCAGGGAAAATTTATTTATCTCTGTGTTTGCTAGCTGTAGGGGATATTATAAACCAAGAATTGCTAATGGGCAAAATTGGCATCCTATGGGGAGGACTCACCTGAAAAGGAAGCCAAGAAAATGAAAACAGAGACTAGAGGTGTTGGGAACCACCCTGCCTGGTTTCAGAAGCTGTAACCCCCCCAAAGCTAAGGCTGAGGGAGTGACCTTGGACTGTAAGCCACTAAGGAGAGAAAGCTTATCTCCCTGGCAGGAGCGCCGCTTCTGCTCTTTTTACTTCGTCCATAACTGGCTCCCAGTGCTCAGTCAGTTAGCCAATGATGGGTAAGATTCCCCAAGGGGGGAATGATCACGTGGAGGCCCCAGAGAAGGATTTGGGGGGCTATAGCAAAAGGGGATAATGGACCCTGGTCTCTCGGCTTTGACAAAGCCTGAGTCCTCATTTTGTTTGCCAGAAGTCTCCTAATCTTTTGGCTGCCTTACTTCCTCTGCCTGACTTAAGCCTGAAACAATGACAGAAGGTAGTGCAGCCTTGTGCTGGAAATAGCGGGCTTCCTGGGTAATCAGGCCTGAGAAAGGATTTGTAAAATCCTGTGAGACCTGCTTTGTTTAGAATGCTCTCAATTAAGTGATAAGGGTCCAAGCAAGAAGTGAGTTTGTTCCTCAAAGTTTTATAGCTCTTTAGCTATGTGACCCTGACTCAAAATAGGCCCTCAGAGTTCTTTGTTATCTATTGTTTGATTTTTACTGCCTGACAATGATTAATGAGCTTTATCTGTATTCTTGTGCAAATGAACCCAATAAAAGCCCATTGAGGAAAAGGCTCTTGGCCCTTCTCCTCTGAGAGATTGGTTACCTTTCTCCCCAAGCAGATCATGTCTTGCTAGACTTATTCTCATCTGTGGCAGCCAGGGTGGCCCTGCGGGCAGAGCCCCCCATTCCCCCCATAGAGGTGGAGGAGACTACGGTTCTTGAAGAAATCCCTTGTACCATGCCAGGGCAAGTTTTCTCCCTTCTTAGTTAAAGAAGCCAGTCTATTCCCTACTTTGTTTACATTGGTTTGAGTGAATTTCTGTCACATGTAACTTTTGTGTTTACCAAAATAGTGAGTAAATGCTTCAGTAACCAGGTAGACATTATAATCTGTGTGGTATGCAACCGTAGCCACTGTAGTTTTGTTGGGGTGAATGACATTGGCATTAAAACTAGGATATATTAAACTGGAATTTATGGGATTGATTTGAATATGTTTATATGAAAGTGAAAAATGGAAAAAAATTGAAGCTTAAATAACCAGATAAAAAGTAGATAAAAGACAAATATAAGCCATGATACCATAAAAGTCCTAGCAGAGAAGATAGACAGGAAATTCTCAGATATTCCATGCAGCATTATTTTCACTGATAAGTCAGAGGAAGGGACATAAAGGAAAGAGTAAGCAAATAGGACTTCATCAAAATAAAAAGCCTCTGTATGGCTAAAGAAAACATCAGCAAAGTTAAAAGGAAACCAACCATATAGGAAAATATATTTGCCAATGATACCTCAGAAAATAGTTTCATCTCCAAAATATATAAAGAACTCGCATAACTCCAATGCAGGAGGGCAAACAATCCAATTAAAAAAATGGGCAAAGGATATGAAGAGGCACTCCTCCAAGGAAGACATACAGAGAGCCCAGAGACAGATGAAAGGATGCTCAGCATCATTAGCCATCAGAGAGATGCAAATTAAAACCACAATGAGATACAACTTCACCTGGATCAGAATGGCCATCAGAAACAAATCAACAAACAACAAGTGCTGGCAGGGCTGTGCAGAAAAGGGAACCCTAGTACATGGTTGGTGGGAGTGCGGACTGGTGCAGCCACTGTGGAAAACAGTCTGGAATTGCCTCAGAAAACTAAAAATGGAACTTCCTTTTGATCTGGCAATTCCCCTGCTGGATATTGACCCTAAATATCCTGAAACACCAATTCAAAAGAACCTATGCACCCAAATATTCATGGCAGCACAATTTACAATAGCCAAGTGCAAGCAACATAAGTGCCATCAGTAAATGAGTGGACCAAAAAACTATGGTAAATTTATACAATGGAATACTACGCAGCAGAAAGAAAGAAGGAGTTCCTACCCTTTGCAACAACATGGATGGATCTGGAAGTATTATGCAAAGTGTAATAAGCCAGTCAGTGAAAGACAAATACCATATGATCTCACCTATAACTGGCACCTAATCAGCAAAACAAATAAGCAAGCACAATAGAACCAGAGACATGGAAATAAAGAACAAACTGACAGTAGCCACAGGGGAGGTGAGAGGGGAATTATAGGAGAAAGAAAGGGAAGGGTAGTCAAGAAATATGTATAAAGAATGCAATGACCAATTCAAAGAGAGTGATGATGGGAGGTGGAGTGGGTGGGGCAGGGGAAGGTGGTGATGGGAAAATGGAGACAACTGTACTTGAACAACCTATATAAAAGAAATTGCTTGTTTTATTCCTCCACATAGCTATTTTGTTACTGTGGTTATTTAATGATGTTTTTCTATTCCTCACAGCAGAAATATTTGTTGGTTTGAAACAAATTGGTGAAGTAAATAGCTGTTAAAATGGAAGAGAAAACAAAATTATATTTATGACTGCTTGCTTGGCACCAGACACTATAAAACCATTTTCTAATTTTTCTTATTTTTTGCACAGCAATCCAATGGGAAAGGCATTTGCTTCTCTACTTTACAGATAAGGACATAAAGAATGAAATGAGGTCAGTGATTCCCAATGTCACACAGATCTGGGGTCTGAATCCTGCACTGGTGGTCTTTCCATCATAGGACAATGCCTGTTGGATTCTCCCACCTGCTGTGGTCTGGATTTTTAGATGAGATGCATCACATGTGCTGTGATAGTTTTGCTTCAGTGTTGAATCTAAATTATGAGCATTTATCTCTGGTGCATTAACTTTATTGGTAGTCTTTATTTGAGGAGTGGATATACTAATGGAAGAAATCATGGGTATTAAAACTTTTCTCTCCTCTCTGTTCAGGAAACCCTGCTCTTTCCCCCTCGCTTACTTTTTAACTTTAGTCCCAG
Organism: Tonatia bakeri; assembly: GCA_004024845.1. Lineage (NCBI taxonomy): Eukaryota > Metazoa > Chordata > Mammalia > Chiroptera > Phyllostomidae > Tonatia > Tonatia bakeri. The sequence goes on from PVIA01005163.1 coordinate 72,396, forward strand.
AACCAGAAGAGTCTCTCCAAAGAGCCACATCCTCAGTAGGTGTTGCTTTATTACCACTTGAAACAAGAAGCCACTCCAATGACAGTAGCTTCAAAAAATGTATTTCTGGTAAATTGAAGGAGAGTAACTGATTACTGGAGGTAAACTGGTGATGAAATGCATCACTGGTACCTCATTCATAATTCATTCCTCCTGAGTGGCTGACAAGGCATCTGAACCTGTTTGGTGGCTTGCTCAGAAGTGCATGCTGAGGTCACTAGGGCAGGTTCATTATAAACCAGTGCGAAGCACAGCCTGTCTCTATCATGTACTGCCATATGATAATGGACATTAAGTCAAGGTCTGTTTTTCCTCAAAGTACAGCCACACATTCTGAAATCATCAGCCTGAAAGCATGAGCCACAGGCTTCAGTGATTCAGCTCACTTATTATGTCCCATCATGACTCAACATATAATAATACCAGGATCTGAAGGAAGCCTCTGTTCTTGTAATGAAGTAAATTGATGTTTATTTGCCCTGGAGCAATTTGATATCTGCACAATGTAGGGGGCAGTTGATCCTGGTAATCAGTACTGGAGAGCAATCACAGGCATCACTCATTGCCTAAGTCCAATGCAAGTTCAGCCTGAGAAGTCCTGTTGAAATGAAGGCCCTTTCTCTCTGAGACATAGAAATGTTCTATTTCTGTCTCAATTTTCTTCCCAAAATCACATGTATGCTTCCAATAGTCTTCTAACATTTTGGCCTTTCCAAGAGCCGTATGTGTCACTAATTGGCATCGATCTGACATATGTAACCCATCATCTAAAGTCAGTCATCACATTTCAGATATAGATCCTAGCCTGGTACTTTCACTAATGTGCACCTGCTCATAATTCACAGTAATACATTAAAATGAAGAAAAATCACAACAATTTCTTTTAAAAGTTAAGGGTGCAAAAAATGGCACTTCCTGCTGAACAGGTTTCATTTTCCTGTGGGACTGTTTTAGGCTGTTTGTGAAGTGTCAGAATCTTGTACTCACATATCCTTACAGGAGTTTTCTGAACAGCTTACATTCTTTTCATGTTTAAAATTCTTTTTTATATGAGTGAGAACTCTATATATGTAACAAGTTTAAAGGGGAAGGGTTTTCAGGAACATCTATAAAGGACACATGGACAAAACCAAATGGGGATAGGATCAAGGGTGGGAGGTGAGGATGGCTGGGGTCGGGGGAGTGGTAGGGGGAAAATGGAGACAACTGTACTTGAACAACAATTAAAAATAAATTTAAAAAAGAACATTTAGTTTCTCTTTCCATTGTGTAAAAAGTCCAACAGGAAAAAATTTCACCTTTATACACTTTCCCCCAAACATTCCGACCAGTCTGTGCTCTGGAATTTGGCTCATGTGGGGTCAAATTAATCTCAGAGCTTTTACCACTCGCAACAAGCCTTCAGGTGAAGCTGGGCTGTGAAGCTCATATTAATCCCATCTGGATTTGCAAAAGAAACTCTTGCCCCAGATCCCTGTTTCTTATAAACTTTTCAAGGAGCTAAACACACTGGATGAAATATTAATATGAAAGATTTAACACAAAGGGGAAAAATCTATTTCAAAATTAATACTATGTATTAATAATTGAAATAAATACCAATTTTTCCTTCTTAAAGAATCTTTAGAGCTACTTTACACAAATCTAAGCACAAGGAAGATTGAACACAATTCTACTGCTACTGAAGGGTACAGGAAATCTAAACAACTCTTGAATGATAACCAGCTCTAAAGGGTACAGGCAAGGATACTTATGGAGTCTGATTTACTCACTGGGTGGATAGGTTTCTCAGTGTATATGAGTTTGCATTACTTGTGACGTGTATACACACACATACCCACACTCACAAGGACACAGTGCCCATACTTCTGTTAGATTACATAAAGAACATATTTCTTGAGTAAAAGAAATATGCAGAATCCTCACTTCTACAAAGTTTATGAGGGTGAGATGTTAAAAATCACAAACACATACAATTTTCCATTTTCCTATTATCACCCAGAGCTAAACAGCTATGGGAGATATTTATTAGCAAATAAAACAAAGATTTTGGAAGTGAGTCATCTTTCAGAATAATTTTTAAAAGACTCAGAATGTTTGCACCATTTTTGATTCCTGTAATTGCTCAGTTTGTAGGACATTGTATCTAAAAATTAATTCCTTGTACAATCTTGTTAAGCTGAACACTTTACATAGGTATGAACACCCCTTAGCTTCAATGTGATGATTTTTCTCCCATTATCAACTATTGAATAAAATGCATTGGCCTCCTAGAGAAGACTGTAATATACAATTTCTAAATTTGATTATAAATTATTTTTGGCTTTTATTATTTTAGCAGCTCATAATGCTTTATAATTTTGAAAAATTTTGTCAATTCATTTTTACCTAGGTGAGTCATTAATTACATAAAAATAAGTATAACTATAGATTATTTCTTTTAGGTGATGATTTTTTCACTGCTGTTCAAGTACAGTTGTTGCCATTTTCCATCTACCACTCCCAAATACCACAGCTATCCCTACCTCCCACCCTCAAACTTACACTCCTCTGGCTTTGTCCATGGGTCCTTTATACACGTTCCTTGACAACTCTTCTTCCTGTTCTCCCCATTATACCCTCCTACCTCCTCTCTGGTTACTGTCAGCTTGTTCTTAATTTCCATGTCTATGGTTATATTTTGCTTGCTTGTTTTGTTGATTAAGTTCCACTCATAGGTGAGATCATATGGTATTTGTCTTTCACTATCTGGCTTATTTCACTTAGCATAATGCTCTCCAGATCCATCCATTCTGTTGCAAAGTGTAGGAGCCCCTTTCTTCTTTCTGGTGCATAGTATTCCACCCTGTAAACGTACTATAAGTTTTTGATCCATCCATTTACTGATGGGCACTTAGGTTGCTTCCAGCACTTGGCTATTGTAAATTGTGCCATTCTGAACTTTGGGGTGAATAGGTTCTTTTGATTTGGTGTTTCAGGATACTTAGGGTCTGTTTCCAGCAGTGAATTGCCAGGTCAAAAGACAGCTCTATTTTTAGTTTTCTGAGTCAATCCCGTACTATTTTAGTTTTCTGAGGCAATCCCATACTGGCAATCCCTTACTGGGGCTTGAATCAACACACTTTGGTTTGCAGGCTGGTACCGAATCCCATTAGCCACACAAGCCAGTGCTACCTGTTTGTTTTTATGCCAGCACCAGATGGTTTTGATTATAGTGGCCTTGTAATATAGTTTGATATGAGATATTGCAATGCCTCCAAATTTGTTCTTTTTATCAAAATTGCTGCAACTACACTAGCTAATTTATGGTTGTGTATAAATACGTGAAGTGTAGGTTCCGTATCTGTGAAATATGTCATTGACATTTTATAGGGATTAGGTTCAATCTATAAATTATGTTGTGTAGTCTGGACATTTTAAAGGTGTTAATTCTTCTAATCCATGCCCATGGTATATGGTCTCATTTATTTGTGTCTTCCTTAATTTCATCAGTGTTTTGTAGTTTTCTGAGTGTAGGTCTTTGACCTCCTTAGTTAATTTTATTCCCAGGTACTTTATTTTTCTTGTTACTATGACAAATGGGATTTCATCCCGATTTATTTTTCTGATATTTTATTTCAGCATATGAAAATGACTTTGATTTCTGAATTTTGGCTTTGTAACTGAATGTTTTACCAAATTCACTTATTAGGTTGAGAAGATTTTTGGTGGAATCCGTAGGGTTTTCTATGTACACTATCACGCCATATGTAAAGAATGACCGTTTTAATTCCTCCTTGTAACTTGAATGACTTTTACTTCTTTACCTTAACCGATCACTGTGGTTGCTTACTTCCAACACTATGTTGAATAAAATTGGTGAAAACAAAATCCTTGTCTTATTTCTGATCTTAATGAGAAAGCTTTTGGTTTTTCCTCAATGAGTATGATGTTGGATGTATGTTTCTCATATATGGCCTTTATAATGTTGTGGTACAATCCCTGTATTCCCACTTTGCTGAGTGATTTTATCATAAAGGGGTGCTGCACTTTATCAAATGATTTTCCCACATCTATTGATGTGATTATTTGATTTTTGCCTTTCCTTTGGTTTATGTGATGTATTATATTTCTTGATTTGCAAATATTGTACCACCCTTGCATCCTTGGGATGAATCCCACTTAGTCATGGTGTATGATTTTTTAAATGTATTCCTAGATGTGGTTTGCCAATATTTTGTTGAGGATTTTAGTGTCTATGTTCATCAGTGATATTGGCTTGAAGTTTTCTTTCTTTGTTGTGTCTTTATCTGGTTTGGGATTAGGATGATGCTAACTTCATAAAAAGAATTTGGGAGTCTTCTGACTTCTTGAATTTTTGGAATAGTCTGTGAAGGATAGGAGTAGGTTTTCCTTAAATGTTTTGTAGAATTCTCCTGTGAAACCATCTGGTCCAGGGCTCTTGTGTGCTGGGAGATTTTTTTATTACTGCTTGAATTTCATCATCTGTTATTGGTCTGTTCAGGCTTTCTGCTTCTGTTTCATTCAGTTTTGGAAGATTATATATTTTTAGAAATTATTTATTTGCCCTAAGTTTTCAAATTTCTTGGCATATAGTTCTTTGTAGTAATGTATTACAATCCTTTGTATTTCCATGGTATCGAATGTAATCTCTCCTCTTTCCTTTCTGATTGTGTTTATTTGGGTCCTCTCTCTTTTTTTCTTGATATGTCTGCTTAAAGGCTTATTGATTTTATTTATCTTTTCAAAGAACAGCTCTTGAATTTATTGATCCTTAGAATTGTGCCTGTAGTCTCTATGTCCTTTACATTGGCTGTGATCGTGGTTATTTCTTTCCATCTACTTGCCCTGGGCTGTCTTTTTTGTTGTTCTTTGTGTTCTGGTACATGTAGGTTTAGGTTGTTTGTTTGAAATGTTTCTATCTTTTGTAGGTAGGCCTGTATCACTTTGAACTTCCCTCTGACGTTTGCCTTCACTATGTCCCATAAGTTTTGGACTGTTGTGTGTTCATTTTCACTTGTTTCCAGAAACTTTTTGATTTCTTCCTTCATCTCATTTTGGACCCACTCATTGTTTAATCACATGCTATTCAATTTCCATGAATTTGAGTGCTTTTAATTTTTTTCCTTGAGTTTATTTCTAGTTTCAGTCCCTTGTGGTCAGAGAAAATTCTTGATATGATTTGAATTTTCTTGAATTTTTGAGGCTTGTTTTGTGTCCTATCTTGTGGTCTATCTTTGAAAATGTTACATGTGCATTTGAAAAGAATGTGTATTTTGCTTCTTTGGGTTGAAAGTCTCTAAATATGTATCAGTTAGCTTCATTTGATCTTGGACATTGTTCAATGCCCCAATATCTTTGTTTGATATTTTGTTTGGAAGATCTGTCCAGTTTTTACAGTGGGGTGTTGAAATCCCCTACTATGATTGTGTTGCTGTGAATATCTTTCTTGAGGTCCTCCAAGAGTTTCTTTATGTATTTGGATGCTCCTATGTTGGGTGTATATATATTTACAATGTTTATGTCTTCTTGATGGATTCTTTTCTTGAGTATTATGAAGTGACCTTCTGGGTCTCTTTTTATGGCCCTTGTTTTGAAGTCTATTTTGTCTGATGGTTATTGGGACCCTGGCTTGTTTCCCCTGTCCATTTGCTTGGAATGTTTATTTCCAGCTCTTCACTTTCAGTCTGTGTAGCTCTTTTGTCCTGAGGGGGGTCTCTTATAGGCAGCATGTGTGTGGGTCATAATTTCTTACACATTCAGCTATTTAATCTGTTTATGTTTAATGTTATTATTGATAGGCACTTATTCATTGCCATTTTTCTGTACCTGTGTTCCTCTCTATCTTACTCTTTGCCTTCCTTTTCTTAAAGCACTTCCTTTAGCATCTCTTGCAGAGGTGGTCTGGTGGAGGTGTATTCTTTTACACTTCATTTGTCTGGGAAGCTCCTTATTTGGCCTTCCATTTTAATTGAGAGCCTTGCTGGATAAAGTAGTCTTGGTTGCAGGCCTTTGGTTTGTATTACTTGGAATATTTCTTGGTATTCTCTTCTGGCTGGGATCATTTACACTAGGAAGTAAGCTGCTAGGCTTATCAGGAATCCCTTGTATGTTACTTCCTGTTTCTTCCTTGCTGCCTTCAGGATTCTCTGTCTTGAAATTTTGCCATTTTAACTATGATGTGTCTTGAAGTGGGTGTCCTTGGATTCTTCTTGATTGGGACTCTGTGTTTCCTGGATTTGTGTGACTTTTTCTCTTATCAAATTAGGGAAGTTTTCCATCACTACTTTTACAAACAGGTTTTCTATCCCTTGCTCTTCTTCTTTTTCTGGTATCCCTATTATACAGATATTATTATGTTTCATGTTGTCTTGAATTTCCCTTACCACCTGTTTGTTCTTTCTGAGTCTCTTTTACTTTTCTTGTTCTTTCTGGGTGTTTTTTTCTACCTTGTCCTCCAGCTCATTGACTCAATCCTCTGTTTCACCCAGGCTGCTTATAATTCTTTCAAAGTGTTTTTTTTTTTAAATTTCTGAGATTTTATTGTTCATTTCTTCCTGGTTTTTGTTTATAGTTTCTATTTCTTTTTTCATGCTGATGTAGTTTTCACTCAGTTCCTTGTATTTGTCTGTGAATTCCTTGTGAATCTCTATAACCATTATTTTGAATTGTATATCTAATAGTTTGGTTTACCTCTGTTTCATTTGACTCTTTTTGTGAGGAGTCTTCTCTTCTTTTTGATTGCATTTTTTTTTGTCTCTCCATTTTAGGTGACTCTTTTTGTTTGTTTCTGAGCTTCATGATGTTTCACTTTTCTAGCTGTTTTTGTAGGGTTTAACTTCTATGGTAGGAATTCAATGGGGTTCAGTGGTGTGGTTTCTTTGATCTCCATGTCTGGATGCTCTAGTTTTGCCATTTCTTCTGTTGTATGTGCTCTCCTGTTGTACTTGGGGTTTTACCTTTTGGTGGTTCCTTTGTTGGTGGTTTTTCTCCTCCAGCAGGTATACTGATGTTTGCAGCTCTCACTTATTCTCTTAAGTGATCAGTAGCAGGAGGTAAACACGTGGATTAAGATGACAGGAGAGTATTTTATGGGATTTAAACTACTGGCAAATAGAGAAGAGATAAGAGATTCTTGGATAAGCATAGGGTTAACTATGATGTTTCATCCAACTAGCCACTTTTTAGAAAAGGTGAAAGAGAGATAATGATGCGCAATCACTGACTGGCAGTGACTGTGCAACGCTGCAGATGGCTCATCAACACACGAGAAATGAACATACACAGAAACAGGCAATTTTCTGTGGAGAAGTAGGGATGGAGTGGCCACCCTCGCTAGGGGAGGGCACTTTGGCCACCCTCTCTGGGGGAGGGTGCGTGTTCTGTCTCAGCAGGCTTTTTATTGGGTTCATTTGTACAAGAATTCAGGTAAAGCTCATTACTCATTGCAGGGAAGTAAGGATAAAATAACAAGGAACTCTGAGAGCCTACTTTGAGTCAGGGTTAAAGACCTGTAAAACTTTGAGGAACAAACTTACTTCTTCCTTGGACCCTTCTCATTCAACCAAGAGCATTCTAAACAAAGCAAGTTTCACAGGATTTTACCTATTCTTTCTTAGGCCTGATCACCTGGGGAACCTGCCCTTTCTAGTACAGGGCTGCACCACCCTGTCATTGTTTCAGGCCTAGGTGGAGCAAGGGGAACTAAGGCAACCAAGAGATAAGGAGATTTTCTTGTGGATGTAATGAGCACTCCAGCTTTGTCAAAGCCAGGGGGTAAGAGGCCATCACCCCCTTTTTGCTGTAACCCCCAAAGTCCTTCCTTGGGGGCCTCCCACATGATCGTGCCTGTCTTAGGTCATTCCCCACTTGGGGAATCTTACCTGTCATTGGCTAACCGACCAAGCATTGGGGACCAGGCAGGGTGAAGTAAAAAGGACCAGAAGTGGTGCTCCTGCCAGGGACACAAGCTTTTGTCTCCTTGCTGGCTTAGGGTCATTCCCTCAGCCTTAGCCTAGGTGGGGGTTACAGCTTCTGATACCAGGCAGAGTGGTTCCCAACAAGATAAGACTCTTATCAGAGGGGAGGATGATTGTGAGATAAATTCAGAAGAGTGCTTGTGCAAGGTTAGATGACGAGATACAGTGAGAGTAAAGGATAGAAAGTAGGCATAGAGTGAGAGAGAATAGAGTTAACCACAACAATAATAATGCTCAGGAATAAAGTGAAGTTGGGTAAGATCAGGGGGGTTGCTGTGTAGTATGTACAATTGTATAGAACAACAATTATTTACAATAGTACTGGAACAACAATAATTGAGAAGAAATATATGCTTTGGATAACCAGAATAGAAAGTACACAATCAAGAGTTGTGTGTTATTGGAACATGGATGAAGTGAAAGAAGGAAAATTAAAATATAATATAAAAGAGAGAATAAGGAAAACCAGTCAAACAATGCAATTAAACAGAGGAATAAGATGAGGAAAACCAAACATAAAGAAGAGAAATAAAAAATAATAATAAAACTGGTAAAAGTAATGAAAAAAATAATAATGCACATAAACGACAAAGTGCCAGCTCTGTGGGACAGCAAAGTGATGTTTGTCTGTTTCTCAGTTTTTGGGGTTAGTCTTGTGCTCCCCCTTTTGATCTGTCTCTGGACCCTTCACAACTCCACATCTTATTGTCTCACTTGATGGAAGAAAAAAATAGAAAAAAAAGAGAGATGAATAAAAAAGAAAGAAAATAATGATAATAAGCCTCCTGCTAACTTTAAACCTGTTCAGCAAATTCTGCTTGTCTTCCTAGATGCCATGGGAAGAGTGGCGCTGGACTTTGTTTTTCTCCCTTCCTATGGTTTTGAGAGGATGGGGACCAGGTGTGGGCCACAATATTCACAGTTTCCTGGCCTCTGGCTCAGGTACTCTGTAAGCTGCTAGCCTCAAATCAACCACTCAGCTGCTCACCACATGAGTCAATCTTAGGCAGGCTGTTTCACTCAGCAACTGAGCCTATGGGCACACAGTGTGGGACAAGCTGGGGTGCAGAATTCCACTTGGCCACTGAGTCTCTGGGCTCCCACAATTCAAATTACCCTCAGGGTGAGACAGCTGCTGCTCAAGAGTTCTTTACAAAACAGCTGCCCACCAGTCTTAACACACATGACTTTTCATACAGCCCAACTTTCTAACCAGTCAAAAGACTATCTGAGTCAGAGTCCAACATGGCCCAACTCCACGTGTTGCCTGGCACTTCAGTTTCTCTGGTGCTGGTGTCCACAGTTCCAGTGGATATGCACTGCCTCTGTGTGTCTCTCACTCCATCTCTATTTTCCCTAGTGACTTCCAGCATCCAGGTCCCTCCTGGTGTCGTCAGGTTGCCCTCCCTGCTCTGTTAGGGGAGGGAGCTGGTGATCTAACCCTCCTCCCTGTATCCTGTGGCAGGTACTGGGTTGGGGCTGCAGCAGCTCTGGTCCCCATATAGACCCCAGGGACCTTACCATCCCAGAGAAATCTCCTCACCATCTGTTTTTCAATATCCTCTGCAATTTTTGGCCTCCAAATTTTATACAGGGTGCAATTCCATTGGCTGTTAACTTGGGTCTTTGCAAGATTGTCTAGGTGTTCCAGCTGGGCACAGGGAGAACTGGGCTCTGCTCCTACCTACCTCCCCACCATCTTCACTCTCCTCAAACCAAACCTGATTACTGCTTTGATTTCATCAGCTGTTATTGGTCTGTGCAGGCTTTCTGCTTCCTGTTTATTCCATTTTGGAAGATACTATTTTTCTACAAATTTTACCCTGGTTTTCAAATTTCTTGGCACATAGAGTAATTTCTTACAATCCTTTGTATCTCTGTGGTATGTATTTTAATCTCTCTTCTTTCAGTTCTGATTTTGTTTCTTTGGGTCCTCTCTCTTTTTCTTGATGAGTGTGCTTAAAGTCTTGTCGACTGGATTTATTGATCCTTTCTTTTGTTGTTTTAGTCTCTATGTCATTTAATTCTTCTCTTGGTTATTTCCTTCATTCTACCTTCTCTGAGCTTTGTTTGTTGTTGTTCCTGCAGTTCTTATAGTTGTAGGCCTATGCTGTTTATTTGAAATGTTTCCACCTTTTTTTAGATAGGCCTGTATCACTACGAACTTCCCCCTGCTGTCTTCTTTTGTTGTGTCCCATAAGTTTTGGACTGCTGTGTGTTCATTTTCATTTGTTTCCAGAAACTTTTGATGTCTTTCTTGATCTCATTGTTAACCCATTCATTGTTTAATAGCTTGCTATTCAGTATGCAGGGATTTGAATCAGTTTGAGTTTTTTCCTTTAGGTGGTTTCTAGCTTCAGGCTTGTTATCTGAGAAGATGCTTGATATGAATTCAATTTTCTTGAATTTGTTGGGGCTTGTTTTGTGTCCTATTATGTTGTCTATATTTGAAAATGTTCCATATGCATTTGAAATGAAAGTATATTTTGCTTCTTTAGGATGAAATGTTGTGTATATATCATTTAAGTACATTTGATCTATGGCACTGTTCAATGCCTCAATATCCTTGTTGATATTTTGTTTGAAAGATCTATTCATTTTTGACAATGAGATGTTAATATATCCTAGTATAAATTTGTTGCTGTCTATATATTTTTCTGAAGTCCTCCAAGATTTTCCTTATATATTTAGGTGCTCTTATTTATGTACATATATGTTTGTAATGTTTATGTGTTCTTGATGGATATTCCCTTGAGTATTATGAAATGTCCTTCAGGGTTTCTTTTTATGGCCTTTATTTTGAAATCCATTTTGCCTGATATGAGTATTGATACACTGGCTTTTTTTTTTCTTGTCCATTTGCTTGGATTATTTTGTTCAAAACCTTCTATTCTGTCTTTGTAGCTATTTTGTTCTGAAGTGAGTTTCTTCCAGGCAGTGTATGCGTGGGTCATGTTTTCTTATCCATTCAACTTCCTTATGTCTTTTGATTGGAACATTTAATTCATTTACATTTAATGTTAATATTGATAGGTACTTACTCATTTTATCTCCTTTGTACTTGTGTTTCTGTTTCTCTCTCACTCTTTTTCTTCCTCCTTAAAGCTCTTTTAGTAATTCTTGCAGTGCTGGTTTCAAGGCATATTTTTTAGCCTTCTTTTGTCTGGGAAACTCAGTTTTTCACCTTCCATTTTAATTGAGAGCCTTGCTGAGTAGAGTAGTCTTGGTTGCAGGCCTTTGCTTTTCATTACTTAGAATATTTCTTGCCATTCCATTTTGTCTTGTAATGTTTCTGTGGAGAAATCATCTGCTTGCCTTACTGGAGCCCCCTTTTATGTTACTCCATATTTCTCCCTTGCTGCCTTTAAGATTCTCTCTTTGTCTTTAAAATTTGGCATTTTATTGTCAGGGTAGGTTCAAGAGTGGGAGGTTGGAAATTGGTGGATGGGAGGGTGCGGTAGTATGAAAATGGGGACAACTGTATTTGAACAACAATACAAAATAAAGAAATAAAATAAAATAAAATTTAGCTTTTTAAAACTGATGTGTCTTGGAGTAGGTGTTGGGTTCATCTTTTTCAGGACCCTCTGTGCTTCCTGAACTTGTGTGGTTTTCCCCCTCCAGGTTAGAAGTGTTTTTGGTCATTATTTTTTTCAAAATGCTTTTTTTATCCCTTGGTCCATTTCTTCTCCTTCTGGTATTCCTGTGTTTCAAATGTTGTTGTGTTTCATGTTTTTGTGTAGTTCCCTTAAGCTATCTTATATTTTTTGAGTATTTTTTTGTGCAGTTGCTCTAACTGGGTATTTCTTTTTACCTTCTCTTCCAGCTCATTAATTCAGTCCTCTGCTTCATCCAGACTATTTGTAATTCCTTCTAGTGTTTTTTTTTTAATTTTACATATTGTATTCTTCATTTCTTCCTGATTCTTGTTTATAGTTTCTACTTCCCTTTTCTTATTGTTGTAGTTCCCACTCAGTTCCCTGTAGTTGTAAGTTTCTTGAGCATCCTCATAAACATTCTTTTGATTTCTGTATCTGCAAACTCAATTGCCTCTGTTTCATTTATCTCTTTTAGTGGGGAATCTTCCATTCCTTTGTATCGTGGGTTCTTTCTTGGTCTATCCATTTTAGGTGATCTTTGTTTGTTTCTGCAATTCCTAATGTTCTGCTTCGTTTGCTCTCTCTGTAGGGTAAACTTATATGGTATGAGTTCTGTGGGATTCAGTGGTGCAGTCTCTTTGAACTCCTTGTCTGCATACTCTAGGGATGCCCTTTCTTTCATTTGTGTGGGCTCCCTTGTTGTACTTGGGCCTTACCTATTGGTGACTTCTTTGTTGGTGGGTTCTCCCATCCAATGTGTCTACTGGTATTCACAGCTCTCACGTTGTTTTGTATGCTGTTGTACATGTGTTGGTTAACAAAGCAGTATTACCAGACAACCAAATCTATGCCAGCAAAAAGAACCTCAATATCACACCAGCACAGTCTCTACTACAATTGACTCAAGTGATCATGAATGAGAATGGTGAAGGCAAAATGGACTAAGACAGTGGGAGAGCATTCTATGGGATCTAAAGTACAAACAAGTAGTGAACAAATAGGAGTTTCTTTGCAGAAATACAATAATAACCATGATATTTCACCCAATTAGCCACTGTTTATAGAAGGTCAAAAAGAAATAAGACGTTTAGTAGATGGGAAAAAGATTGTGAGCCACTTAAGAAAGAAGGACACTTATACAAGGTCAGATGAGGAGAAAGGGTGAGAGTAAGGGATGGGAACTTAATGTAGCATGAGAGAAAATAAAGTTAACCACAAGAGTAAAAAGGCTCAGGAAGATGGAAAAATGGATTGATGCCAGGAAAGGGTGCTGTGTGGAATTTGGAATAATAGTAGTATGATAAAAAATATGTAATCTGGCCCTGGCTGGTGTAGCTCAGTGGATTGAGCGCGGGCTGCGAACCAGGCATCGCAGGTTCGATTCCCAGTCAGGGCACATGCCTAGGTTGCAGGCCATGTCTTCCAGCAACCACACATTGATGTTTCTCTCTCTCTCTCTCTCTCTCCCTTCTCTCTCTAAAAATAAATAAATAAAATCTTAAAAAAAATTTAAATAAAAAAAATATGTAATCTGAATAAAAAGAATAGAAAGTAAAAGACCAGGAGTAGTGTGTTTTTTAGAATAGAAGTAAAGTGAGAGAAGAAAAATTAAAATTCAGTAGAAAAGTGAGAATAAAAAAACTCAAACAATAAAAACAACAAACAACCCCTCCACCCCCAAGGAACCAGAAGGAAGAGAAATTAAAAATATGCAAGTTTTGAAGGATAGAAAAGTGAAATTATTTTTCAGCTGTTGGTGTTCACCTTGAGTTTTCTAGATTCGTGTCTGATTTTCTCATAGCTTCAGGTCATATTATCTCACTCCTGATAAAAAATACATATATCCTTCCTGGTGATTTAAACCTGCCATAATGGTTTTGTAGGTCTTGCCAGATCCTTCAGGCACAGGGGCTGGGCTCCATTTTTTCCCATTCCTGTGGTTCTGCAAGGATGGGGGCTCAATCTGGGCTACAATAATCACAGGTGCCCAGTTTCCTCACATGCCCTCACAGCACTGTACAGCCCACATTGTCCACTTTTTGCATTCGTGCCAGGCTGATGTTGATAATCCACCTCGTTTTGTGACTCTGTGAGTAATCCGTGCTTCACTAAGTGAGAGCAAAACATGCCCACTCTTCTACCTCTTTATGGGCATGGCCATGGGACACTCATGGGGTTCCTGCACTGAGCCTCAGTTCCACTATTGGAAGAAGTCTCTCTGGAAGTCACTGCTTCTCTGAGTCCCTGCTGACCCCATTTGATCTATCTGTTCAGTGCCCTGAGTGGGAGAAAATCGTGCCCTCACTCCTCCCTCTTTGCTGGTCTAGCCCCTGCTTGAGAGGTACCTGCATGCTCAATGTCCCTGTATGGCAGCTGAATTCTTTTTTTGAGAGAAATCCACATGGTTGCAGCCTGTTGCTCCTAACAGCATGTTTTCCACACAGCATCTTTTCATATGTCTCTGGGCCCTCTCTATGTCCTCTCTGGAAAAGTACATGTTCATGTCCTTTCCCATTTTTAATTGGGTTGTTTTCTTGGAATGGAGTCATGTGAATTCTTTATATATTTTGGAGATCAAACCTTTGTCTGAGGCATCATTTACAAATATGTTTCGCCATATAGCTGGTCCTCTTTCCATTTCAATGCTGTTTTCTTTAGCGGTGCAGAAGCTTTTTATTTTGATGAGACCCCATTTGTTTATTCTTTTATTTATGTCCCTTGCTCTAAGGGACATATTGGTGAAAATACTGCTGTGTGGAATATCTGAGATTTTCTGGCCTAAATTCTCCCCTAGTACTTGTATAATTCTTCTATATATATTTATTCTTACATACTATTCTCAAAATATTATCTCTGAAATGATTAAAAATAATTTTATTTTTTTCAAATTTAATCTTTGTTGTATTTTTTCATTACCATTTACTCCCTTTATGCTCCCTCCAACCCAGCAATCACCAGCCTGTTGTCAATATCCATGAGTCCTCTTTCCTTTTTGATCAGTCCTTCCACCCAATACCTCCCTCTCCACTAGCTGTCATCTACTTTCCATCTATGAGTCTTTGTTTTGCTTGTTAGTTCAGTTTATTCATTAGATTCCACTTATGAGTGAAATCATATGGTATTTGTTTTTTCTCTGACTGGCTTGTTTCACTTAGGATAATGTTTTCTGTGTCCATCCATACTGCTGCAAATGGCAAAATTTTCTTCTTTTATATGGCCAAGTAGAATTTCATTGTGTAAAGGTCCCATAGTTGTTTCATCCACTCATTTATTGGTGAACACTTGAGTTGCATTCATATCTTGTTGTTTGTGAATAACAATGTAATTAGAGGATGTTAACCTCTAATCAGATGTATTGGTGAATATACTCAGGGGTTCTCTCTTATGGGTGTTTTATTTTGCTATGGAAAAATATTTTAGTTTGATATAGTCCCATTTGTTTATTCTTTTGTGTCCCTTGCCTGAGGATATATATCTGATAAAAAATTTGTATGAGCAATATCTGACATATTTTTATTAATATTTTATTTATTTATTTATTTATTTATTTATTTATTTATTTATTTATTTATTGTATTCAGTTACAGTTGCCTGGATATTTTTTTTAAAATATATTTTATTGATTATGCTATTACAATTATCCCATTTCCCCCTTCACTTCCCTCCACCCTGTACACCCTCTCCCACCCACATTCCCCCTTTTAGTTCATGTGTCATAAGTTCTTTAGCTTCTGCATTTCCCATACTATTCTTGCCCTCCCCCTGTCTATTTTCTACCTACCGTCTATGCTACTTATTCTCTGTACCTTTATCCCCTCTCTCCCCACCCGGCTCCCCTGTTGATGACCCTCCATGCGATCTCAATTTCTGAGGTTCTGTTCCTGTTCTAGTTGTTTGCTTAGTTTCTTTTGGTTTTGTTTTAGGTGTGGTTGTTAATAATTGTGAGTTTGCTGCCATTTTACTATACATTTTTTTTTATCTTCTTAGATAAGTCCCTTTAACATTTCATAAAATAAGGGCTTGGTGATGATGAACTCCTTTAACTTGACCTTATCTGAGAAGCCCTTTATCTGCCCTTCCATTCTAAATGAAAGCTTTGCTGGATAGAGCAATCTTAGATGTAGGTCCTTGTATTTCATGACTTGGAATACTTCTTTCCAGCCCCTTCTTGCCTGTAAAGTTTCTTAAGAAATCAGCTGACAGTCTGATGGGAACTCCTTTGGAGGTTACTGTCCCCTTATCTCTTGCTGCTTCTAGGATTCTCTCCTTCATTTTTACCTTGACTAATGTAATTACGATGTGTCTTAGTGTGTTCTTTCTTGGGTCCAATTTCTTTGGGACTCTCTGAGCTTCCTGGACTTCCTGGAAGTCTATTTCCTTTGCCAGAATGGGGAAGTTCTCCTTCATTATGTTTTCAAAGAAGTTTTCAATATCTTGCTCTTCCTCTTCCCCTTCTGGTAAACCTATAATTCGGATGTTGGAACGTTTAAAGATGTCCTGAAGGTTCCTAAGCTTCTCCTAATTTTTTTGAATTCTTATTTCTCCATTCTTTCCTGTTTGGTTGTTTCTTTCTTCCTTGTGGTCCACTCTATTGTTTTGAGTCCCAGTTTCCTTCCCATCACTATTGATTCCATGTGCATTTTCCTTCATTTCTCTTAACATAGCCTACATTTGTTCATCTAATTTGTGACCAAAATCAACCAATTCTGTGAGCTTCCTGATCACCAGTGTTTTGAACTGTGTATCTGATAGGTTGGCTATTTCTTGGTCGCTTAAAAGGATGAGTTCTGAGGCTTTGATTTGTTCTTCTGTTTGAGCCATCTCTCTCTCTCTCTCTCTTTTTTTTTCAGTCTGGTCACGCCTGTTACAGTAGGGTCGGAGCCTTAGGTGTTCACCAGGGTGGGGCACCCCAGTTGCTGGGTTGTGACGCTGTATGTGGGGGCGGGGTCAAGAGGGAACAATGGCAGTTGCTCTGTTCTTCGTGGGACCTCAGCCCTTTCTGCTGCTTCCCCCAAGCAAACTGGGCCTCTCTGGTGCCAATTCCCGTGTGGGTGGGCTTGTGCATGCTGTGGGATCCTCCACGGACCTCTCTTGTGAGGCTGGGTGTCTCTCCCTGCGCCTCAACTTCCACAGGCATTTGCAATCAGTGTCCCAAGGCTCTATTTCCCAGCGCTGGGATCCTGAGTTGCGCGCACTGCCTTGCTTTACAATCGCTGCCTCACTGGGTCTGCCGGGTGCCACCCCTCTGCCAGGACCTGCCAGCTGCCACAAGCGCACTCAGGGTCCACCCGCTGTGGTCTTGAACTTCTCAGATGCCTTACGCACCCTCAGATGTCTTATGCGCCCAGTCCCAACTCTGCTCTCAGCACTGCTACCCGTGCCCAACTGCCTGACTCTGCCCCTCCTACCAGTCTGGATGAACAGTTCTATTTCAACTTCTTGGTTGTCCAACTTCCATTTAAATCAATTTTCTGTCAGTTCTGGATGTTATTCTATTTCCAAATTGTTGTTGTTCTTATCTTGGTTGTGCATGGAGGTATGGTGCATCCACCTATGCCTCCGTCTTGGCCGGAAGTCCTGGATATTTCTCTATTGTTTTCCCCTGCCCTATCCCCCAACACTACCACAGTCAATCATCCCATTGTCTGTGGCCAGAGTACTTTATTCTTGTTCTTCTGCTTGCTGCTCTCCCTTCCCTCTCCTGTTATCCCTATCCCTGCTGGTCACTGTCAGCTTGTTCTTTATTCCCAAGTCTCTTGTTCTACTTTGCTCATTTGTTTGTTTTGTTGATTAGGTACAACTTATAGGTGAGACCATATGGCATTTCTCCTTCACCGCCTGGCTTCTTTCACTTAGCATAATGCTTTCCAGTTCTATCCATGCTGTCAAGAAGGGTAGGAGCTCCTTCTTTCTTTCTGCTGCATAGCATTCCATTGTGTAAATGTGCTACAGTTTTTTCTTCCACTCATTTACTGATGGAAACTTAGGTTGTGTGTAGCACTTGACTGTTGTTAATTGTGCTGCTATGAACATTGGGATGCATAGTTTTTTTTTTTTGAATTGGTGATTCAGGATACTTAGGGTGTACTCTCAGCAGTGGGATGGCTCAATCAAAAAGCAGTTTTATCTTTAGTTTTTTGAGGAAATTCAATCCTGTTTTCCACAGTGGTTGCACCAGTCTGCATTCTCAGCAACAGTGCACTATGGTTCCCTTTTTTCCACATCCTCGCCAGCACCTGTTTGTTAATTTATTAAAGATGGCCATTCTGACTGGTGTGAAATGGTATCTCACTGTGGTTTTAACTTACATCACTCTGATGGCTACTGATGTTGAGCATATTTTTATGTGTCTATGGACCTTCTGTAAGTCTTCCTTGGAGAAGTAACTGCTTAGGTTCTTTGCTTTATTTATAATTGGATTGTTTGCCACCTAGGTGTGGAGTTCATGTGAGTTCTTTATATTTTTTGGAGATCAAACTTTTGTCTGAGCTATCGTTGGCAAATATGTTTCCCCATATGGTTAATTCCATTTTCACTCTTTTAATGTTATCTTCAGCTGTGTAGAAGATTTTTAATCTGATGTAGTCCCATTTGTTTATTCTTTCCTTTATATCCCTTGTTCTATGGGATGTATTGCTGCATGTGATATCTGAAATTTTCCTGCCTATGTCTTTCACTAGGACATTTATAGTATCATGACTTATATTTATGTCTATCATACATCTTAACTTTATATGGTGTTTATTGAAAGTTGGTTGTCACCCTGGTGGGTGTAGCTCAGTGGATTGAGCGCGGGCTGCGAACCAGGCATCGCAGGTTCGATTCCCAGTCAGGGCACATGCCTAGGTTGCAGGCCATGTCCCCCAGCAACCGCACATCGATATTTCTCTCTCTCTCTCTCCCTCCCTCCCTCCCTTCCCTCTCTAAAAATAAATGAATAAAATCTTTAAAAAAAAAAAGAAAGTTGGTTGTCTAGTTTAATTACTTTTGCATATTTGTACAGATATCCCAACACCATTTATAGAAGAGGCTATTTTTACACTATTTTATGTTTCTGCCCCCTTTGTCAAATACTAATTGACCATATTGACATGGGCTTTTCCTGGGCTCTCTATTCTGTTCCATTGTTCTATATGTCTATTCTTATGCCAGTACAAGACTGTTTTGATTATAGTGGTTTTGTAATATAATTTGATACCAGGAATTGTGAGCCCTCCTACTTTGTTCTTGCAAAAATTGTTCTCAAAATTGCTGAGGCTCTTGGAGGTTGTTTTTGGTTCCATATAAATTTTTGAAATATTTGTTCTATTTCTGTTAAATATATCATTGGTATTTTGATAGGTATTATGTTGAATCTATTGATTGCTTTGGGTAGTATGGACATTTTAATCATGTTAATTCTTCTAATCCAAGGACATGGTATATGCTTCCATTTATTCGTGTCTTCATTAATTTCTTCATTGTTCTATAGTTTTCTGTGTATACATCTTTTACCTCCTTGGTTAAGTTTATTCCAAAGTATTTTATTTTTATTGTTGCTCTAGTAAATATGATATTTTTTCCTATTTTGTGTTTCTGATAATTTATTTTTGGTGTACAAAATGTTTTTGATTTCTCATGTTGACTTTGTATCACACTGTTTTGCTAAATTCACTTATTAGGTTAAAAAATTTTTTGGTGGAGTCCATAGGGTTTTCTACATACACTATCATATCATCTGCAAACAGTTAACAGTTTTACTTTCTTCTTTCCAATATGGATGCCTTTTATTTCTTTTTCTTGATTGATTGCAGTGACTAGGACTTCCAAAAGCATACTGAATAGAAGTGGTGAAAGTGGACATCCTTGTCTTGTTCCTGAACTTAGTGGAAAAACTTTTCACTTTTGCCAATTGAGTATGATGCTAACTGTAGGTTTCTTGTATATGGTCTTTATCATGTTGAGGAATGCTCCCTCTATTTCCACTTTGCTGAGTACTTTTCTCATAAATGGGTGTTGTACTTTCTCAAATGCTTTTTCAACATCTATTGATATGATCATGTGATTTTTGTCTTTCCTTTTGTTTATGTGATGCATTGCATTTATAGATTTGCGAGTGTTTTACCATCCTTACATAACTGGCATGAATCCCACTTGATCATGGTGTATGATATTTTTAATGTATTGGTAGATGCAGTTTGCCAATATTTTGTTGAGGGTTTTAGAGTCTATGTTCATCAGCGACATTGACTTGTAACTACCTTTCTTTGTTGTGGCTTTACTGGTTTGGGGATTAGGATGATGCTAGCTCCATGAAAAGAGTTTGGGAGTCTTCCATATTCTTGGATTTTTTGGAATAGTTTGTGAAGGATAGGGGTTATCTCTTCCTTAAATGTTTTGTAAAATTATCCTGTGATACTGTACAGTCTAGGGTTTTTTATGTAGAGAGTTTTTTAATTCCTGCTTGAATTTCTTCAGCTGTTATTGATCTGTTCATGCTTTCTGATTTTTCTTAATTCAGTTTTTTAAGATTATATTTTTTCTAAAAATGTTTTTCAAGTTTCTTGGCATATAATTTTCATAGTAATTTCTTGCAGTTCTTTGCACTTCTGTAGTATCAATTGTAATATTTCTTGTTTCATTTCTGATTGCATTTTTTGGAGTCCTCTTTTTTTCTTGATGAGTATGCTTATGAAAAGATGCTCAGCATCACCAGCCATCAGAGAGATGCAAATTAAGTCCACAATGAGATACCACTTCACATCAGTCAAAATGGCCATCAGAAACAAATCAACAAACAAGTATTGGAGAGGATGTGGAGAAGAGGGAACCCTAGTGCACTGTTGGTGGGAATACAAAGTTGTAGCCACTGTGGAAAATAGTATCGAATTTCCTCAGAATACTGAAAGTTGAACTGCCTGTTTACTCAGTAATGCCAGTGATGGGATTATACCATAAGGATTCTGAAACACCAATGCAAAAGAAAATATGCACCTCAACATTCATAGCCAAGTGCTGGAAACAACCTAAGTGTCTATCAGTAAATGAGTGGATCAAAAACTGGTACATTTACACAATGGAATGCTATGCAGCAGAAAGAAAGAAGGAGCTCCTACCCTTCTTGACAGCATGGGTGGAACTGGAAAGCATTATGCTAAGTGTAAGAAGCTAGGCTGTGAAGGAGGAGTACCATATGATCTTACATATAAATGGAACTTAATGAACAAAAGAAACAAGCAAACAAAACACAACCAGAAACATTGAAATAAAGAACAAACTAACAGTAAACAAAGAGGAGGCTGCAGGGGGATAATAGGAGATAATACAGGAAGGACCATGAATGAACATGTATAAAGGACACAAGAACAAAGCCAAAGGGGGTAGGTACAAGGGTGGGGGGCTGGTAAGTGTGTGGAAGGTGGTGTGGTGGGGTGAAAATGGAGAAAACTGTACTTGAACAATTAAAAAGATAAATAAGTGTTCAGTAAAAATGCTTTTTCTGTACCTATTGAGATGACCATGTGGTTTTTGTCTTTCATATTGTTTATGTGAGGTATTATATTTATTGGCTGGCATATATTTTACCTTCCTTGTAATCCTGGGTTCAATCACACTTGATCATGGTATATGGTCATTAATGTATTTCTGGGTCCAGCTTGCCAATATTTTGGTGAGAATTTTAGCATCTATGTTCATTAGTGATATTGGCCTGTAGTTTTCTTTCTTTGTTGTGTCATTATCTGGTTCTGGAATCAGGATCATACTGGCCTCATAAAGAATTTTGAAAGTTTTTTGTCTTTCTTGTAGTTTTTAAAATTGTAAAATTGGAGTTAGCTTTCCCTAAATGTTTGGTAAAATTCTCCTATAATTCCATCTGGCCCAGGGCTTTGTGTGCCAGGAGTTTTGTGATTACTGCTTCAAGTTCACTAGCCGATATCAGCCTATTTAGGCTTTCTGCTTCTTGAACCAGTTTTGGAGGATGATATGTTTCTAGAAATTTTTCCATTTCACACAGGTATTCAAATTTCTTGTCATATTGTTGTTCGTAGTAATTTCTTACAATCCTTTAAATTTCAGTGGTTGTAATTTTCCCTCTTTCATTTCTCATTTTATTTATTTGGGTTGTCTCTCTCTCTCTCTTTTTTTTCTTTATGAGGCTGGTTAAAGCATTGTCCATTTTGTTTATCTTTTCAAAGAACAAGCTTCTGGATTTACTGACCTTTAGAATTTACTTTAACCTCAATTTCAATTATTTCTGCTCTGATCTTATTACCTTCTTTCTATTCACCCTAGCTTTGTTTGTTGTTCCTCCAGCTCTTGTAGATAGGGGATTTGGTCATTTATTTGAAAAGTTTCTCTCTCTTTTGTGTAGGCCTGTATTGCTTTTAATTTCCCATTTGGTTCTACTTTCCCTGTGTCACATAAGTTTTGGGATGTTGTGTGTCCATTTTAATTTGTTTCCAGAAATTTTTTATTTCTTCCTTGATCCCATTCTTAACCCACTCATTGTTTAATAACATGTTACTAAGTCCCCATATATATGAATGTTTCTGTCTTTTTTTCTTTGAAGTGGTCCAAGCCCTTGGACCTGTTTCAAGCCCTTGTGGTTCTAGAAAATTCTTGATGTAATTTAAATTGTCTTGAATTTGTTGAGGCTTGTTTTGGGTACTATCATGTGGTCTATCTCTGAAAATATTCAATGTGCATTGGAAAAAAATGTATATTTTGCTTGTTTGGGGTGAAATGTTCTGTATATTTCAGTTAAAGCCATATGATCTAGTGTTTTCTCAGTACCACAATGTCCTTGTTGATACTTTGTTTGGAAGATCTGTCCATTTTTGACAGTGGGGTTTTAAAATCCCCTACTATAATTCTGTTGCTGTCTATGTATTTCTTGAAGTCCTCCATGATGTACTTATATATTTTGGTGCTCCTATGTTGAGTTCATATATGTTTATAATGTTTATATATCTTGATGGATTCTTCCCTTAAGAATTATGACATGGTCTTGTTTGTCTCTTTTTATGGCCTTTGTTTTGAATTCTATTTTGTCTAATACAAGTATTGCTACCCTGGCTCTTTTTTCCTCTCCATGTGCTTGGAATATTTTTTCCAACCCTTCACTTTCAGTCTGTGTAGGTATTCTGTTCTCAGGTGGGTATCTTATAGGCAGCATATATGCGGATTATATTTTTTTATCCATTCAGCTACCCTGTTTTTTTTTTGTTTTATTTTGAGCATTAGTTTATTTACATTTCAGTATGTTATTGATAGGTAATTATTCATTAGCATTTTCCCCCTTTGTACCTGCATTCCTCTCTCACTTTTTTCCCATTATCTCCATAAAGCAGTCTCTTTAGCCTATCTTGCCATGCTGGTTTGGTGGAGGTGTATTCTTTCAGCCTTCTTTTGTTTGGGAAACTCCTTATTTCACATTCCATTTTAAATAAGAGTATTTCCGGGTAGAGTATTCTTGGTTATAGGCCTTTACTTTTCATTTCATGGAATATTTCTTGCTATTCCTTTCTGTCTTATAGGGCTTCCTTTCAAAAATCAAATGTTAGCCTTATTGGGACACCTTTTTATGTTACTTCCTGTTTCTGCCTTTCTGCCTGCAATATTCTCTCTTTGTCTTTATAATTTGTCATGTAGAGGGGCAGCAAGATAGTGGAGGAGTGAGTGGAATTCACACTAACCTTCTCCCAGTACAAATCTGGAATTATAATTCAATTGTGGAGAAATTACCCAGAAAAAAACAACTGAAGTATAGTGAGAGAGAAGCCTTAAAACCTTGGGCAGACAGAAGAACCAGCTTTGACAAAAACTGTCTGGTAAGGAGTGTGGTGGGGACTTGAAAGGGTTGGCTGGGTGTCCACAGGCAGCAGAGCTAGAGGGATAATTAAGTTATAACCCCCCTGAGAAGCATGAAGTCTAAATAATAATCTGGTAACACCAGCCTAGAACACCAGAGCCCCCAAAGTACACAGATAACAACCAGAGGCAAAAAGCAGCTGGGTTGCTCTCTATCAGACATGGAAGGCTGGAGATGCAAAGAGCTGATTAAAGGGCTAATGCACAAATTTTCATTTGCTATCATTTACCAGAGTTCTGGCAAAGGTGGGAGAAGAGTGGGCTGGAGACACTTGAGGAGGGACTAGGTATGGAAGCTTTGGGAAGGTGCAGACTAGTCACAGGAATATCAATGCTGAGTCATCCTCCAAGTGGAGGCAGCCATAGTACACAAGCAGACCACTCCCCTCTTTGAGCAGCACCAGCCTGAAGGGAAACAATGGCCCCATCCCCAAGACACACTCTGCCCCTGCTGTGTGGTGCTTAAGCCTGACAGCTGAGTGCAAAAGACTAGATTAATAACTGAAGGTGACAGCCAAAGATGTAAATCCCTGGCAAAGTGGGGGCAGAATAGACCAGAGATTCTTGAGGAGAGCCTGTGGACAGAGGTTTAGGGAAGGAAAATGAGAGAGAGCTGCCAGGATCTCAGTGCCGTCATCTCCCATACTGCAGCAGCCATTCTTCTCAGGTAGACCACACCCCTCCAAGCAATCGTGGCCTAAGGGGAAAAAAATAGCCCCAACCCAGGGGGAATTCTCCTCTTCCCAATGGGACTTATGCCTGACATCTGAGTGAAAAGTGACCAATTAACAACTGAAGAAGACAACTGTAGACAGCAGATCTCTGGCAGTCTCAGAGCAAGCTGCTTAAGGTCAGACATGGTCAACATCTGACACGACGAGAGGTGTAACAAGCAAGAAAAAAAAGTAGTCAATACTGAAGGCTACCAAGAAGAAATGTTGTCTGCTCCATGATTAGTTATATTTTATCTCTTGCATAGCTTTTCAACATTCATTTATTGTCCACAAAGTCTCTGCATAATAAGTCACCAGGATTTATACTACAGTTTATTTATTTCCTTTCTTATAATAGTCTTAATCTCTTTACATTTTATCAGTACTTGTTCATTTGCCATTGATACTGAGATTGCGGGAGTAGAAGATATTCTGCAGATGTGGGTTTTCCCCTGGACATTGTAGGTTTCTTCTGGCAGCACCTGCACAACACTATACAAGATGTGGTGGGCAGAGTGATCCTCAATCAAAAAGCTGGAGAGGACCCACCAAAGAACAACCCAAAAATAATCAAAACAAAAATACATTCAGAGAGCAAACATAAATGGAATCCCAAGAGCAGCAAGTTCAGGAGATAACAGAGACTGAACCACTGAATCTCACAGGGTGTAGGCATCCTGTGAATCCACACCACAAACTCAGGGAGTCTGAATCAATTTAAGGAACAGATGCTAACAAGAAGAATCTCAAAAACAGTGGAAATACAAAGAAATAAACCCCACATGAAAGGAAAAGAGGGAACCTCAGAAAGAGTGCTAAATGAAATAGAGGTAAGTCAACTATTAGATACTGGGTTCAAAGCAATGATCATAAGCAAACTCAATGAGCTTACTGAAAATTACCAAAAACTACAGGGAAACTACAATGAACTCACTGCAAACTATCTCAACATGAAAAAGGAAATAGAAACTATCAATAAGAGCCAAGAGGAAATGAAGAATACAATTTCTGAACTAAGGAACACAGTAGAAGGAATCAAAAGTAGGCTAGGTGAAGCAGAGGATTGAATCAGTGAGCTGTAGGACAAGATCTAAAAAAAAAACACCCAGAAAGAGCAAGGAAAAGAAAGAAGACTCAGAAGGAATGAAGAAGTGTTAAGGGAACTGCAGGACAACATGAAATGTGATAATATCCATGCAATGGGGATACCAGAAGGAGAAGAAGAAAAGCAAAGGATAGAAAACCTGTTCAAAAAAGTAATGATAGAAAACTTTCCTAATTTGATGAGAGAAAAAGTCACACAAATCCAGTAAACAAAGAGAGTCCCGATAAAGAGGAGCCCAAAGACACCCATTTCAAGACACATCATAATTAAAATGGTAAAATTCTAAGACAAAGAGAGAATCTTATAGGCAGCAAGTGAGAAACAGGAAATAACATACAAGGGCTCCCTGATAAGTCTAGCAGCTGAATTCTCAGTGGAAATGCTACAATCCAGAAGGGAAAGGGAAGAAATATTCCACATAATGGAAAAAAAAAAAAAAAAAAAGGCCTGCAACCAAGACTATTCTAGCCAACAAGGCTCTCACTTTAAATATTAGTTGAAATAAGAAGTTTCCCAGAAAAGAAGACTGGAAGAATACACCTCCATCAAACCAGCACTGCAAAATATGTTAATGGGAGTGCTTTAAGAAAAAGAAGAAGAGTTAGAGATAGAGTAACACAGGTAAGAAGGAAGTAAAATGGCAATGAATATGTACCTATCAATAACTTTAAATATAAATGGATTAAATACTCCAATCAAAAGACATAGATAATCTTACCATTAACAGGAGCCTAATCAACAAAACAAACAAGCAAGCAAAGTATAGCCCAAAACATTAAAATTGAGAACAAGCTGACAGTGACCAGAAGGGAGAGGGGAGGGGATAATAGGGGGAAAAGGTGAAGGGTTTCCAGGAACAATTACAAAGTACATATGGACAATAACAAGGGGCGGGGGGTGGAAACAGGGGAAGGAGGTGGGGAGGGCTAGGGTGGTGGTGAGATGTGGAGGGGAAAGGCAGAAAACTAGACTTGAACACCAATAAATAATATTGAAAAAGAAGACATAGATTTGCTGAATGGATAAGAAATCACGACCCAAGAATATGCTGCCTAAAAGACATCCAAATAAGAACAAAAGACCTACACATATTGAAACTTAAGGCCTGGAAAAAATACTCAAGGCAAATGGACAGGAAAAACACATTTCAAACAAGTGTACAGCAATATTCATATCAGACAAAATAGCTTTCAAAACAAGAGCCATAAAAAGAGACCCAGACGGACACTTTGTAATACTGAAGGGAAGAATGCATCAAGAAGACAAGTATAAACATTTATGAACCCAACATAGGAGACCCCAAATATTTAAGGAAAATCATGGAGGACTTAAAAAAAGACGTTGACAGCAACACAATTATAATAGGGCACTTTAACACACCACTCTCAAAAATGGGTAGATCTTCTAAACATAATATCAACAAAGATATTGTGTCATTGAACAATGTCCTAGACCAAATTGACTAACTGATATATATAGACTTTCATCCAAAAGAAGCAAAATACACATTCTTTCTACACACAGGAATATTTAAAAATATATACCACATGATAGGACACAAAACAAGCCTCAACAAATTCAAGAAAATTAAAATCATATCAAGCATTTTCTCTGACCACAAGGAACTGAAACTAGAAACCAACTTCAAGGGAAAAACTCAAAAAAACTAAAATTCATGGAGATTGAATAGCATACTATTAAACAATTAGTGGGTTAAGAATGAGATCAAGGAAGAAATCAAAAAGTTTCTAGAAACAAATGAAAATGAGCTCACAATAGACCAAAACTTACCGGACACAACAAAAGCAGTCTGGAGAGGGAAGTTCATAGTAATACAGGCCTACCTAAAAAAGATAGAAACATTTGAAATAAACAACCTAACCCTACATATACAAGAACTAAAGGAACAACAACAAAGACAGCCCAGAGCAAGTAGAAGTAGGAAATAACTAAGATCAGAAGAGAAATTAATCATATAGAGACTAAAAGAACAATTTTATGGATCAATAAATCTAGGAGCTGGTTATTTGAAAAGATAAAATATCAACAGGCTTTTAAGTATACTCATAAAAAGAAAAAGTGAGAGCGTTCAAATAAACACAAGCGCAACTGAAAAAGGAGAAATGACAACTGATATACAGAAAGGATCATAAGAACTTACTACAAAGAACTATATTCCAAGAAATTTAAAAACCTAGGTGAAACACACAGATCCCTAGAAATCTATAATTTTTCAAGAAGCAGAAAGCATGAACAGACCCATAACAGCTGATGAAATTGAAGCAGTAATCAATAAAGTCCCAGAACACAAAAACCCTGGACTGGAGGGTTTCGCAGGAGAATTTTACAAAATATTTAAGGAAGAGCTAACCCCTGTCCTTCACAGACTATTCCAAAAATTCCAAGAAGACAGAAGACTCCCAAACACTTTTTATGAAGCCAGCATCATCCTAATCCCAAAAGCATATAAAGTCACAACAAAAAAAAGAAAACTATGGACCAATATATCTGATGAACATAGATGCTAAGATCCTCAACAAAATATTGGCAAAGAGCATACAGCAATACATTAAAAAAATCATACACCATGATCAAGTAGGATTCATCCCAAGAAGGCAAGGATGGTGAGATATTTGCAAATCAAAAAACATAATTCACCCCAAAAACAAAAGGAAAGACAAAAATCACATGATCACTTCAATACATTTGAAAACATAATGTGATAAAGTACAGCACCCATTTATAATAAAAGCACTCAGCAAACTGGGAATAGAGGGAGCATTCCTCAACATAATTAAGACCATATACAAGAGATCAATAGCCATCATTATACTCAATGGGCAAAAACTAAAAATTTTCCCACTAAGGTCAGGAAAAAGACAAGAATGTTCTCTTTCACCACTTCTTTTTTTTTCAGAATTTTACTTTATTTTTATTTGTGATAACATAAGAGCACAAAGTAACACGTGTTGCACAAATCCAGAGCATTAACATATGAATAGAAACTCTACAACAGCCAGTTTTGTCATTTAAAAATAAGAATATTAAAAATTACGTTTTATTTTCTCATGAAAATTTTGACTGAGGCATATTACAGTTATTTTTGCTAACAAATTGTATAAGTCAGCAAGAGCCCTAATTTTTTTACTGTCTGTTTCCATTATATCCTATTTTCATTATGTAGTTCCAATCAATGTAATAATGAATCCCTACCACTACTACTCATTGTATACTTTCTGTTTTCATTATTACTTTTTTCTGCAAGGCTAATCAAAATACTCATTCAATCAGAGCTATCTTTAGGAATAAAGTTTTTAAAAAATACACTTTATTGATTATGCTATTATAGTTGTCCCATTTTCCCCCCTTCACTCCCCTCCACCCTACATACCCCCTCCCACACACATCCCCCCGTTTAGTTCATGTTAATGTGTCATAAGTTCTTTAGCTTCTACATTTCCCATACTACTCTTGCCATTGTCCTGCCTATTTTCTACCTACCATCTATGCTACTTATTCTCCATACCTTTTCCCTCTCTCTCCTCCTCCCACTCCCCTGTTGCTAATCCTCCATGTGATCTCCATTTCTGTGGTTCTGTTCCTGTTCTAGTTGTTTGCTTAGTTTGTTTTGTTTTTGTTTTAGGTGTGGTTGTTCATAATTGTGAGTTTGCTGTCATTTTACTATACATGTTTTTAATCTTCTTTTTCTTAGATAAGTCCTTTTAACATTTCATAAAATAAGGGCTTGGTGATGATGAACTCCTTTAACATCGCCTTATCTGAGAAGCACTTGATCTTCCCTTCCATTCTAAATGAAAGCTTTGCTGGATAGACCAATCTTGGATGTAGGTCCTTGTCTTTCATTACTTGGAATACTTCTTGCCAGCCCCTTCTTGACTGCAAGGTCTCTTTTGAGAAATCAGCTGACAGTCTGATGGGAATTCCTTTGTAGGTTACTGCCTCCTTATCCCTTGCTGCTTCTAGGATACTCTTCCTAATTTTTTATCTTGGGTAATGTAATTATGATGTGCCTTGGTGTATTCCTCCTAGGGTCCACCTTTTTTGGGACTCTCTGAGCTTCCTGGACCTCCTGGAAGTCTATTTCCTTTGCCAGATTGGGGAAGTTCTCATTTCTTTTTTTAAAGATTTTATTTTATTATTTATTTTTTTAGAGAGGGAAGGGAGAGGGAGAGAGTGAGAGAGAAACATCAATGTGCGGTTGCTGGGGGACATGGTCTGCAACCTAGGCATGTGCCCTGACTGGGAATCAAACCTGCGATGCCTGGTTCGCAGCCCGCGCTCAATCCACTGAGCTACGCCAGCCAGGGAAGTTCTCATTTCTTATTTGTTCAAATAGCTTTTTCCACTTGTTGCTCTTCCTTTTCCTTCTGGTACCACTATAATTCAGATGTTGGAATGTTTAAAGATGTCCTGGAGGTTCCTAAGCCTCTCCTCATTTTTTTGAATTCTTATTTCTTCATTCTTTTTTGATTAGATGTTTCTTTCTGCCTCTGGTCCACTCCATTGATTTGAGTCCCAGTTTCCTTCCCATTATTGTTGGTTCCCTGTACATTTTCCTTTATTTCACTTAGTGTGGCCTTAATTTTTTCATCTAATTGCAACGAAATTCAACCAATTCTGTGAGCATCCTGATTACCAGTGCTTTGAACTGTGCATCTGATAGGTTGGCTATCTCTTCATCACTTAGTTGTATTTTTTCTGGAGTTTTGATCTGTTTTTTCATTTGGGCCATTTTTTTTTTGTCTTGATGTGTCTGTTATGTATTGGGGGGCAGAGCTTTAGGTGTTCACCAGGGCAGGCGAACCCAGTCACTGGGTTGTGACCCTGTATGTGGGGCAGGGGTCCAAGAGGAAACAATAGAGCTTGCTCCACTGTCTGCTGGATTTCAGTCACTTCCCCCATTTCCCCCAAGCAAATTGGGCCCTTCTGGTGCTGATCCCCATGTGGGTGGGTTTGTGTACATTCTAGGACCGTGTGGGTCTCTCCATTGAACTGTCCTGTGAGGCTGGGAGTTCCTCCTGGTGGCACCTCAATATTCACAGATGTTTTCAATTGATGTTTTGAGGATTTATTTTCCTGCTCTGGGACCCTGGGTTGCATGGTCTGTCTCACTCCCCAGTTTTGCCAGGTTTTTCTGTGTGTGAATGTGGGACCACCCAGTTTGCCAGCCACCTTGTGTACCATGCCCCTCCACAAATTCTCCTCCTTGCTGGATCTGCCCTTTGCCGGCTTGTGCGCCTGGGTTTTGCCAGCTGCTGTCCTGTGTACCCAGGATCCTCCAGCTACCACTTTGCCACAACCCTTCTCTGCCTGGCTGCCTGACTCTGCTCCTCCTACTGGTCTGGATGAATGTGTCTATTTTAACTCTTTGGTTGTTAGACTTCCTTACAATTCAATTTTCTGTCAGTACTGTTTTTTTTCCCCTAAATTGTTGTTGTCCTTATTTTAGTTGTGTGAGGAGGCACAGTATGTCTACCTATGCCTCCATCTTGGCCAGAAGTCTACTTTCACCACTTCTATTCAAGATAGTATTGGGAGTCCTAGCCACAGCAATTAGACAAGAAAAGGAAATAAAAGGCATCCGAATTGGAAAGCAGCAAGTAAAACTCATTGTTTGTGCAGGACATGATAGTATATATATAAAATCCTACAGACTCGACCAAAATGATTTGACCTAGTAAGTGAATTTGGCAAAACAGTGGGATATAAATCAATATTCAGAAATTGAAGACATTTTTGTAAACCAGCAAAGAAATATCAGAAACAGAAATCAGGAAATAAATCCCATTTGATATAGCAACAAGAAAAATAAAATACCTAAGAATAAACATAACCAAGAAGGTAGAGTCCTGTACCAAGAAAACTAAACAACACTGAAGAAAGAAATTAAGGAATACATAAACAAATGGAAGCATGTACCATGTTCACAGATTGGAAGAATTAACATAATCAGAATGTCCATACTACTCAAAGAAATTTATAGATTTAATGTAATACCTATTAAAGTACCGATGACATATTTCACAGATATAGAACAAACATTTCACAAATTACATGGAACCATAAACAACCCTGAAATACTGCAGCAATTCTAAGAAAGAAGAACAAAGTAGTGGGGACCATAACACCTGATATAAAACTGTATTACAAGGCCACTGTAATCAAAAGAGTCTAGTACTGGCATAAGGACAGATACAAAGTCCAATGGAGCAGATTAGAGAACCTGGAAATAAACCCAAGTCTGTATGGACAAGTAATATTTGACAAAGGTGGTAGAATCATAAAATAGGGTTAAAATTGCCTCTTTAGCAAATGGTGTTGGAAGATATGGATAGTTACATACAACAAAATGAAACTCATTCACAAAATTACAGCACACACAGGAATAAATTCAAGGTGGATAAAATACTTAAATATAAGTCATGACAATATAAAAGTTCTAGAGAACTTTTATAGCAAGAAAATTTCAGATATTCCATGCAGCAATGTTTTCACTGATATGTCCCCTGGAGCAAGGGACATAAACGGAAGAAACAAATTGAGTCTCCTCAAAATAAAAAGCTTTTGCATGGCTAAAGTAAACAGCATTAAAATGAAATGAGAACCAACCATATGGGAAAACATACTTGCCAAATATAATTTGGACAAGGGTTTGATCTTTAAAATACATAAAGAGCTCACATGACTCTACTCCAGGAAGACAAAAAGTCCCAATTAAAAATGGGCAAAGACTTGAACAGACACTTTTTTAAGGGGTCCAGAGACATATGAAAAGATGCTCAGCATCACTACCCATCAGGGACATGCAAGTTAAAACCACAGTGAGGTACTACTTCACACCAGTGAGAATGGCCACCAGGAACAAATCAATAAACAAAAAGTGTTGGAGAGGATGTGGATAAAAGGGATCTCTATTGCACTGTTGGTGGGAATGCAGACTGGTGTAGCCACTGTGGAAAACTATATGGCATTTCATCAGAAAACTAAAAATGGAATTGTCTTTTGACCTGGCAATTCCACTGCTGAGATTATACCCTAAGAACCCTGAAACACCAGTTCAAAAGAACCTATGTGCCCCAAAGTTCCTAGCAGCACAATTTACAATAGCCAAGTGTTGGAAGCAACCTAAGTGCCCATCAGTAAATGTATGGATCAAAAACCTGTGGTACATTTACATGATGTACCACTACACAGCAGAAAGAAAGAAGGAGCTCCTACCACTTGTGACAGTGTGGATTGAACTGGATTGCCTCATGCTAAGTGAAATAAGTCAGACAGTGAAAGAGAAGTACCGTATGATCTCACCTTTAAGTGGAACCTAATCAACAAATCAAGCAAGCAAGCAAAATATAATCATAGACAATTGAAATTAAAAACAAACTGACAGTAAGCAGAGGGGAGGTGTGAAGGGATAATTGGGGGAGAAAGGGAATGGTTTTCAGGACCTACTATGAAGGACACACAGAACGAAAGGCGGTAGGATCAAGGGTGGTAGGTTGGGATAGCTAGAGTGGAGGGAGTGGTTTGGAGGAAATGGAGACAACTCTACTTGAAGAATGACAAAATAAATTTGGCCTGTTAATTATGATGTGTCTTAGAGAAGGCCTCTTTGGTTTCATCTTACTTGAAACCCTCTGTGCTTCCTAAATTTGCACTGCTTTTCACCTCTGCAAATTGGGAAATTTTCTGCTCTTATTTTTTCAATCAGTTTTTCTACTTCTGCTCCTTTTCTTCTGCTTCTGGTGTTTCTATCATGGGAATGTTGTAAATGTGCCATGTTGCCCTGAAGTCTCTTAAGCTATTCTCAGTCTTGTGTCCTTTTTTCATTTTGTTGTTGTGCCTGTGTATTTCTTTCTAACTTGTCTTCCAGCTCACTGATTCAGTCCTCTGCTTTATCCAGCCTGCTTGTAATTTCTTCTGGTATATTAATTTATTTCAGATATTGTATTCTTCATTTCTTCCTGGTTCTTGTTTATAGTTTCTCTTTCCTTTTTCATACCTTTGTTTTCCCTACTCAGTTCCTTGCAGTTGTCACTGAGTTCCTTGAGGATCCTTATAACCATTTCTTTGAATTCTATGTCTGGTAGATTCCTTTTCTCCATTTAATTTAGTTCTTTTACTGGGGATTCTTCCATTACTTTTGATTGGCAGTTTGTTCTTTGTCTCCTTATTTTAGGTGACTCTTTTTGTTTGTCTTTGTCTCACAAAGCTCTGTTTTACCTGTTTGTTGCATGGTGTTGACTTGTGTGGTAGGAGTTCTATGAGACTCGTGGTGCAATCTCTGTGATCTCCTTGTCTAGATGCTCTAAGGTTTCCCTTTCTTGCTTTCATGTTGGTTATCATGTTGGTTATCATGTTGGGCTCTGCTTGTTGGTGGTTTCTTTTTCAGTGGGGTCTCCCCTCCAGTGAGCTTATTGGTAGTCACAACTCTCAACTGATCTTGAATGGTGTTGTACAGGTGTTGGTTAACAATGCAGTATTACCAGATAACCAAACTTATCCCAGTAAAAAGAAACCCCTACCACAATTGAGGGAAGATTAATAAAGTTGTAGAGAGATTAAAAATATTATAATGTAAGACAAAGGGAATATGAGATGACTAAAAATGAGGAACATGCTTTTGAGCAGGAAGAATGAGGAGAATTAATAAGAGTAGGGATAAAACTAAGGCAAAGAAAGGGAGGGAACAAAATTTAAAGCATAAGTAAAACACGGAAGGGCAATGACAAAAATTAGGTAAGATAAAGGAAGAATATACTATGAGGTTCAAAATAAAATTAAAGCCCTGGCTGGCATAGCTCAATGGATTGAGTGTGGGCTGTGAACCAAAGCATCGCAGGTTCTATTCCCAGTCAGGGCACATGCCTGGGTTGCAGGCTATGGCCCTCAGCAAGTACACGTTGATGTTTCTCTCTCTTTCTATCTTTCTCCCTTCCTTCCCTCTCTAAAAATAAATAAATAAAATCTCAGAAAAAGAACAATGAATAATTTAAAAAAATTAAAAACACATTGGACCAATGTTAACAAAATTGCCAAAAAAATCACAGCAGTTGTGTAGTGACAGACGTTGCGACAGATGATATAAGTGCTCTACTGGAGATGCACAGGAATAACTGGTATTTCACCCAATTACCCACAAGTTATAAAGGTGGAAAGGAAATAAAACAAATAAGAAAGGAAAAAGAATGTGAGCTGACTTAAGAAAGAAGAGTGTTTATGGGAGGTTAGATGGAGGAGAAATATTGGGAAGGATAGGAACATGGCTTAGCGTCAGAGAAAATAAACATTACAACAGTAAGAAAAGTCAGGAAGATGGCAAAACGGAATAAGACCAGGGAAGGGTGCTGTGCAGGATTTAGAATAACAATAATATGAAAAAGTATACAGTTTGAATAAAAAGAATAAAACATAAAAGTCCAAGCATAGTGAGTTATTTTGAATATGAGTAAAGTGAAAGAAGAAAAATTAAAATGCTTTCTTTGTATCAAATGAAGCAAGAAAGAAAAGAAAAGAAACAAATAAATCACGCAAGTTTTGATGAAGAGCAAGGTGAAATTCATCTCAGCTCCTAGTGTTTTCTTTCTGACTTCTTTCTGGACCTGTCTCTGGTTTTCTTCCAGGTCTTCAGTGGGTCATCTATCTTCTGGCAACATTGCCTGTATCTACTCCCTCAGCCTCTAGAGGGAGGTTTTGTTGCAATCAAGAGGGTGAGGCTTCTGATTTTTGCTGGTGAGGCACTGGGCAGTCTCTCAGGAAAATTGTGGGTACTTTTCCCCCTGCTCCTACACCTCCCATCTTAGTCTGTCCCAGTTTATTTCTAATAATGTATATCTTCCACTTAAATAGTTGTCTGTTTCATGGGGGGCAGGGGTCAATCTTTGTAAAAGTGTCAGCTCGCTCATGCTTCGTGTAGTCTGAAGCTTTGTGTGCAAGCCAAGTCTGGCTGGTGCCCTGAATCTCCCTTGTACCCTTTCTTAACTTGCTGCTTTGATGGCCTCAGTGAAATAAGACCATAGGTCACAGTCTACCTTTTCTCCCTGTGGGGAGTTGAAAATGGGCCCTTTTAGGCATTAATCTTGCTGTCTGACTCTTCCGAGGAGGGGGAGGGGAGACCCCTGCTGGTTGTTAAGCCTTCCCAGCAGGTTTTGTAGATCTTACCCTGCTCCTGCAGAAGGGGGCTGGGCTCAATTGTCCCCTTCCTAGGGGTTCTGCCAAGTAAGGGGGCTCAGTCTGGCCTACAATAATAACAGGTGCACAGTTTCCAGCCCACTGCCCTCACAGCACTCTGCTTCCCACACTCTCCAACCTGTGCCATTGCTCCAGGCTGGGGCTGAGAAACCACCTTGCTTTGTACACCTTTGATTAATTTGCCAGGTGCACTGATTGGAAGCAAACTGCACCCACAATCCTCCCTCCTTGTTGACTAGACAGCTCATATGTGTGGTCCCTGCTTAGGACACCTCAGTTCCCTTTTTGAAAATCATCCCTGTTGGGTGCTGCTGTTGCTCTGAGCCACTGCCTGGCTTTCTAAACACTCCAACACTCTGGACAGTCAAAAGTTTTTCTCAGTCATGGCCAGTTGTGGCCCTCTTCTTACCCAAGCTCTGGGTGCAGCCAGAATCCCCCCACTTTCTGGCACTGTCACTGCCAGTGACCACCACCTGTTAGGGTGAGCGACTAGCTGTGTGCATGCGTGAGGCCTATTTCTCTTTGACTACTTTGTGAATTCAAGTAGCTGTTGTCACATACTGGTTTCCCCACCCTGGGAGCAGATGGAGCCACTAGGCTGCCATTCCTGACCAGGCTCTACTCCAATGTTGTCCCCATGTCAGCCATGGTTTCTGGTTCATGCCTGGGGACTTACCCTTTTCACCTATAAAACCTCCTTACTACCCATTTTGAAGGATCCTCTGCACACTTTGGCTTCCAAAACTCACATCAGCTAAGATTCTGTTGACTGTTCATTTTGTTTTTTGGAAGATCAGCTCAGTGTCCCAGTTGGGTGCATGAGCAAGTAGTCTCATCTCCTGCCTATTTCACTGTCATCTTGGGACTCGTAGTATCTTTCTTTGTCTCTTATTATAGCCTTGGTTTTAAAATATATTTTGTCTTATATAAATACTACTCCCTCAGATTTTTTTCTATTTCATTTGCATGAAACATCTTTTTCCAACCCTTTGTTTTTAGTCTGTATCTTTTGATTGGAGATGGATCTCTTGGAGGCCACACATATATGGGTCTTGTTTTCTTACCCATTCAGCTATCCTATGTCTTTTGGTCAAAGCATTTAAGCCATTTACTTTTAAGGTGCTTATTGACAGCACCTTAAAAGGTGTCATGTAGTGTCATTTTATTGTTAGACTGTTTCCCTGTCCCTCCTCCTCCTTCAAATCTTTTAACACTTGCTGCAGTACTGGTTGAATGTTAACAAACTCCTTCAGTTTTTTCTTGCCTTGGAAACTTCTTATTTCTCCTCTGATTGTAAATGATAGACTTGCTGGGTAAAGTAGCCTTGGTTGTTGGGTTTTGCTTTTCATCACTTTCAATATTTTATGCCATTCCTCTCTGGCCTGAAATATTTCTGTTGAGAAATCACATGCCAGTCTAATTGGTGTTCATTTGTAGGTAACTCCCTACTTTTTCTTGTGTCTTTTAGGATTCTCTCCTTGTCTTTAAGCCTTGTCATTGAATTATGATGTGTCTCAGTGTAGGCCTCTTTGGGTCTAACTTTTGGGGCTCCCTGAGCTTCCTGGACTTGTGTGTTTTTTTCCTTCACCAGATTAAGGAAGTTTTCAGTCATAATTTCTTCAAATAGGTTCTTGATCCCTTGTTCATTCTCTTCTTCTTCTGGTATTCCCGTGATACAGATGTTACTCTTCATGTTGTCAAAAATGTTTCTTAAGCTCTCATTTTTTAAAATTCTTTTTTCTTTTTGCTGCTCTGCCTTGGTGTTTTTTCTTACCTTGTCTACCAAATCATTGATTCAACCCTCTGCTTCACATAACCTACTGTTTATTCCTTCCATTGTAAATATTTATTTCTGATATTGTAATCTTGATTTCTGATTGGTCATTTTTTATGGTTTTATGTCTTTTTTTCATATTGTTGAGTTTCCTTATAATCATTACTCTGAACTCTATATCTGACAAATTGTTTTTTTCTTCTATCTCATCTAATTTTTCTGAAAAATTCTGTTGTTCTTTCATTTGGGGTCTGTCTCTTCAACTTCCCATTTTGGCTGCCTCCTTGTATTTTTTGCCTTAGTTGTTAAGCTGGTCAGTTATATAGCCTCCAGCTGTAATCAGCAGCCCAACTCAAGCACCACAGGGTGGGTCAAGTAATTCCTGTGGGTGGCCTATTACTTCTTCTCAGTCTTATGCTTCTTGGAGGAGTACTCTGCCTGAGAAAGATGGCTTCTTTAGTATGGGGAATGACTCAGTACAGGGATCCTGGAGGCTGTTCCTTCAGCTCTCTCCCCAGAGCCACCAACCCTAGACTCTTAACAAATGTCTCTAGTTCACTTTGCCTTCTCTCTGCTAGAGCCCATGGTAAGTGGCTGAAAATGAAATTTTGTGTGTTGTTTCTTTACGAGGCTCTTGACATCTCTGTCTGGAAGATGGAAATCTTACTGCTTTTCACAGCTGGATCTTATCTGTGTTCCTTTCTGGCTGTGAGAAAGGTCTGTATGGTGGGAACCCAGCTTGGGGTTTAGACTCCATACTTCTCAGAGGGAACCACCCTGGCTATTGAAATATCCTTCTAGGATTTCAGCTGCCACTTGTGGGAGCCCAGCCAGTGCTCTTGTCATTTTCTGCATTCTGTACCAGTCTCATCATGGTGAAGTTGTTTCTTTGGTGTGTTTTTGGTTATAAATCTTTTCTCTAGCTGGTGTTCAGTTGATTATTCAGGATGCTTTCCTTACAATTGAGTTGTAATTCCAGATTGGTCCTGAGAAAGGGTTAGTGTTGCTTCTACTTATTCCTGTCCCATCTTGGATCCTCACACATATGTTTTCAAATGAATGAAAATAGTGGATACAGAATAGATATACAATATTTTTTATATATTTATATTTAGTAAAAGGACTTCTAACAATGCAATTAAACTAGTTTATTTCTTATGAAATTTAAATTACATGGATTGTACCATACATTATAAATTTTAATTTTTGTAAACTTAGAGGTTTCATGTATTCCAATTCTGGAAATGTTTTAAATTCACAAAATAGCAGGCCCTAAATATTCTGTTTGAAAATATCTTCTACTATATCTGTGTTCCACTAGGAAATATATACCCCATGTTAATAGTCAAATGAAAATGTAGTTTGTAAATTTGAATTTAAGTCTCTCTTTGTTGTAATATTTATGTCCCAAAACTTAACTCTAGTGGTTAGTTAAAAAAAAAAAGATCATGGTTATTAAAAAAAAGAAAGAAAATAGATAAACTGCTCAAATAACAAAATAGGAGTTTGTGCACTATCAATTGTGCTTTTCTTTTAGTTCATAGGAGTACAGTAATGGGAACAAGAACACTGACATATTTACTTGTCTCCATGCCCTGACAATAGTTCCTGGCACCAGTCCTAGTTACTCCACACCAGCACCTTTCTACCAACATCAATTCCATTTCTTCCATGTCACAGACTCCTTGCCCTTTATCTTTCCCTGTAGAGTTCCAAATTCAAGCTGTCAAGTCTAATCATGATACCTGCTTCCTGTGCCACTGGGGGCTGCCATTTCCACTTGTCAGCATGACACCTCCTCTTGAATTTGTGGATTTGTGTGAGATACAGGAAAATGCAGGTGATAAGCAAGTTCACTCTTACATGAACCACCCTCTCTTTTAGCTTTAAAAAAGATAACTGTTAACACAATCATCAACTAAAGCATGATGTATTTTTGCTTATTATAGATATTTAATGGAGCTTGATGTATTGAATTACTAAATATAATTTTATTTTTAAAATTTATTTTTAGAGAGAGGGCAAGGGAGGGAGAAAGAGTGGGAGAGAAACATCAATGTGTGATTTCCTCTCATGTGGCCCCCACTGGGGACCTGGCCCACAACCTAGGCTTGTGCCCTGATTTGGAATAGAACTGGTGACCCCTTGGTTCACAGCCTATGCTCAATCCACTGAGCTAAACTAGCCAGGGCTAAATATAATTTTCAAATAATATTTTGTGCACAAAATATTAACATATCTGAGATGGGCCACTGTGGTCAAAAAGTGGTAACTAAGATGATAAGATAAAGCTTATAATTACCAACAAATAAATTTGAGAAGACAGAGCATTAATATAATCAACATAAAGCATTATATAATACCAAAATTAAATTTTAGCTACAGAAATGTAGATTGACAATATCTTGTTAGTATACTTGATCTTGAAAAGACTTAAGAGTTAACCATGCTATATGACACAGCATTCCAGGGAAGTTTATTGAATATAATTTAGAATGTAGTTTATTGTCCTGCAGTTTCAGGGATGGTTTTTTTACACAGCCCATACAGTGAGAAAAATAGACCCAAGCTTTAGTGATGGAAGGATTAGAGTTTTGTATTAGTAACAGGTTCCTACAAGAATATCCCTTTTGTGACAACTCAAATGTTCTGCATGACACAAAGGTATATTTTATTGTCAATGTACTTTTTAGGTTTATCTAATTTAGTATTTTCATTAAACAATGAACAAAGAAATCGAGGAAGATAGAAATATATGGAAGCATATACTGTTTTCATGGATTAGAAGAATTAACATAATTGAAATGGCCATTCTACCCAAAGCAATCTATACATTCAACACAATACTTATTAAAATGCCAATGGCATACATCACAGAACTAAAACATATACCCCAAAAACTCATATGGAACGAAAAAAGACCTCAAATAGCCCCAGGAATCTTGTCAAAGAAGAACAAAGATAGAGGTACCACAACTCCTGATATCAAACTGTCATATAGATCATGAAACAGAGCAATGAACCTGAATATACTCATGCCTGTATGATCCATTGATATTTGAGTTAAGTGGCAAGAGCTCACAGTGGAGCAACAGTCTTTTTAATAAATAGTATTAGGAAAACTGGACTGGTATATGCAAAAAAATAAAATTGGACCACTAATTACACCATACACAAAAATAAACTAAAAATGGATAAAAGACTTAAA
Source organism: Tonatia bakeri (assembly GCA_004024845.1). Lineage (NCBI taxonomy): Eukaryota > Metazoa > Chordata > Mammalia > Chiroptera > Phyllostomidae > Tonatia > Tonatia bakeri. Next base: position 112,872 of record PVIA01005163.1, read on the forward strand.
TATAAATAAAAAACCCATAACAATCATAGAAAAAAAATAAGGAGTTAAATCTCAAATATTCAACATGGATCTGGAGAGCATTATGCTAAGTGAAATAAGCCAGACAGTGAAAGACAACACATGATCTCATCTATAAGTGGAACCTAATCGACAAAACAAACAATAAGCAAAATATAATCAGAGACATGGAAATTAAGAACAAACTGACAGTAACCAGAGGGGAGGTGGGATGAAATAATTGGGGGGGGAGGAGAAGGGAGAAGAGTTGTCAAGGAACATGTATAAAAGACTCACGGACAAAGCCAAAAGGGAGCAGGATCAAGGGTGGGAGGCAAGGATGACTAGGTTTGGGAGAGTGGTGGGAAGAAAATGGAGACAACCATACTTGAACATCAATTAATAAAGAAAAAATATTTTTGACAATATATTTCTGAAGGCACTGGAAACAAAGAAGAAAATAAACAATTGGACTACATCAAATTAAAAACTTTTGTAGAGCTAAGGAAACCATCAGCAAGGTGGATACGGAACACATTCTATGAGAGAACCTTTTCCTCAATGATACATCTCACAAACTTTAATCTCCAAAATATACAAAAAGCTAATACAACTCAATGACTGGTGGACAAATAACCCAATTAAGAAATGGGAAAATGACCCAAAGAGGACATACAGAGGGCCCACAGACTTGTGACAAAATGCTCCACTTCATTAATCATCAGATAAATTAAAATTAAAACCTCAGTGAGATATCATTGTCCTGTGGGTTTATGGATGAACCTTACACTTGTCAGAATAGTTGCCATTAATAAATAAATAAACAAAAATTGTTAAAAAAACATGTGGAGAAAAGGGAACCCCAGTGCACTGTTGGTGGGGATGCAGATTGGTGCAGCCACTATGGAAAACAGTATGGAGCATCCTTAAAAAATTAAACAAGACTAGAGACATGGAAATAAAGAACAAATTCACAGTGACCAGAGGGTAGGGGAGAAGAGGGTAATGGTGGAAAAAAAGGGGAGGGTCTAGTCAAGGAACGTGTATAAAATAACCAAGGACATGTACAACAGGGTGGGGATTGACTGTGGGAGCTAGGGGAGTGGGCAGGGAGGGGGGAGCAATGTGGTAAAAATTAGAACAATTGTAACTGAACAACAATAAAAAAGAAAAACACATTAAAATCATTACCCACTCAATGCATGCTCTTATAATTATTATGGAAAATGTTAAAAATTAATTTTTCTTAGGGAAAAAAGTTAAAGATGGGACTCCCTTTTGACCCAGAGATTCCACTTCTTGGCATATATCCCAAAACATTAATACAAAAAATATATGTACCCCTATGTTTATAGCAGCCCTATTAACAATAGCTAACATTCAGAAACTGCCTTGTGTTCATTAGTGGATGAGTGGTTAAAAATCTGTAGTACGTTTACACAATAGAATACAATGCAGGGGTAAAAAAGAAGAGACTCTGAGTTCCAGCAAAGACAGAGGAGTAAGTAGAAACACTTCGCTTCCTTGTACAACTGAAAGAAGAATAAAAAACAATTTAAAAACAATAAACAACCAGAACTGCCAGAAAATCAAACTGCATGGAAATTCAACAACCCAGGAGTTAAAGAAACATTCATCTGGACTGGTAGGAGGGGTGGAGGCTGGGGGACTTGGAAGCCAAAGCAGGTTGCCTGAACAGGAAACTAAAAACTCAAAACCTCTAGCTGTATATACTGTAGGGATGGTGAAGGTGGTAGCAACTCCCAGTCTCACAGGAGAATTTGTTGGATAGTGGGGCTAGAGTGGCATTATTCCCTCTCTGACTCCTCCCTCTCCCACAGAAAGTGTCATAATGCAGCAGAGGAGGGTTGTCCTGTCCTGGTGAATACCTATGGTTCCTCCCCTTTACAACATAATAGGTGTGCCAACACAAAGAAACATGACTGGAATGAAAAAAAAAGATCAAAACTCCAGAAAAAGAGCTAAGGGATGAGAGATAGAAAACCAATCTGATGCAGCGTTCAAAACAGTGGTAATCAGGATGCTCACAGAATTGACTGAGATTGGTCACATGATGCAGGAAGAAATGAAGACTACACAAAATGAAATAAAGCAAAATATACAGGGAACCAACAGTGAAGGGAAGGAAACTGGGGCTCCAATCAATGACTTAGAACAAAAGGAAGAAATAAACATCTAGCTGGAAGAGAATGAAGAAATAAGAATCCAAAAAAATGAGAAACTTTTGAACACGTGGGACAACTTTAAGTGCTTCAATATCCAAATCATAGAGGTGCCAGAAGGAGAAGAGGAACAGCAAGAAATTGAAAACTTATTTGGACTTCCAGCCAAGATGGAGACATAGGTAGACACATTGTGCTTCCTCGCACAACTAAGATAGAGACGACAACAATTTAGAAACAGAATAACAACCAGAACTGACAGAAAGTTGACCTGAATGGAAGCCAGACAGTCAAGAAAATAGATGCGTTCATCCAGACCAATAGGAGGGACACAGTCAGGCAGCCGGGCAATGTTAGCCAAGTAGAGAGCAGAGAGCTTTGGGACCAGTTTTATGAGTCATCTGGGGCATGCAGGACTGCAGCGAGTGGACACTGAGCGTGAAAGCGGCAGCTGGCAGACCTGGCCAAGAGGTGGCAAACAGCAGAGCCAGCGAGGTGGTGATTATGAAGCAAGACACTGCACACAACCCATGATCACAGCGCTGGGAAATAGAGCCTTGGGACACTGATTGAGGACACCTGTGGGGACTGAGGCACAGGGAGGGACTCCCAGCTTCACAGGAGAGGTCCTTGGAGGGTCCCACCGTGTGCACAAGCCCACCCACATGGGAATTGGCACCAGAGGGGACCAGTTTTCAAGGGGGAAAGCAGCAGAGCAGACTGAGGTCCCACGGAGAGCGGAGCAAGTGCCATTGTTCCCTCTCAGAACCTGCTACCACATACAACGTCACAACCCAGTGACTGGGGTGCCTGGCCCTGGTGAACACCTAATGTTCCACCCCTCATATATAACAGGAGCAACGAGAACCCCCCCTCAAAAGAAAGATGGCTCAAACAGAATTGAAGGCCCCACAACCAGTTTTTTTTTAAGCAACTGAGAGATAGCTAACCTATCAGATGCACAGTTCAAAGCACTGGTGATCAGGATGCTCACAGAATTGGTTGACTTTGGTCACAAATTAGATGAACAAATGCAGGCTACAATAGGTGAAATGAAAAAAAAATGCATAGGGAACCAAAAGTGATGAAATGAAAGCTGGGTCTCACATCAATGGAGTGGACCAGAAAGAAGAAAAAACCAAAAGACCAGAAAAAAATGAAGAAATAAAAATTAAAAAAAATGAGGAGAGGCTTAGGAACCTGCAGAACACCTTTAAACGTTCCAACATCTGAATTATAGGGGTACCAGAAGGAGAAGAAAAAGAGCAACCAGTGGAAAAGTTGTTTGAACAAGTAATAAAGGAGAACTTCCCCATTCTGGCAAAGGAAATAGACTTCCAGGAAGTCCAGGAAGCTCAGAGAGTCCCAAAGAAGTTGGACCCAAGAAGGAAGACACTAAGGAACATCATAATAACATTAGCCAAGGTAAAAATGAAGGAGAGAATTCTAGAAGCAGCAAGAGACAAGGAGACAGTCACCTATAAAGGAGTTCCCATCAGACTGTCAGCTAATTTCTCCAAAGAGACCTTACAGGCAAGAAGGGGCTGGAAAGAAGTATTCCAAGTCATGAAAGACAAGGACCTACATCCAAGATTGCTCTATCCAGCTAAGTTTTCACTTAGAATGGAAGGGCAAATCAAGTGCTTCTCAGATAAGGTCAAGTTAAAGGAGTTCATCATCACCAAGCCCTTATTATATGAAACGTTAAAGGGACTTATCTAAGAAAAAGAAGATTAAAAACATGTATAGTAAAATGACAGCAAACTCACAATTATTAACAATCACACCTAAAACAAAAGCAAAAACAAACTAAGCAAACAACTAGAACAGGAACAGAACCACAGAAATGGAGATCACATGGAGGGTTAGCAACAGGGGAGTGGGGGGAGGAGAGAGGGGGAAAAGGTACGGAGAAGAAGTAGCATAGATGGTAGGTAGAAAATAGACAGGGGGAAGGTAAAAATAGTATGGGAAATGTAGAAGCTACAGAACTTATGACACGTGGACATGAACTAAAGGGGGGAATGTGGGTGGGAGAGGGATGCAGGGTGGAGGGGAATGAAGGGGGGAAATGGGACAATTGTAATAGCATAATCAATAAAATATATTAAAAAAGAAATTTAAAAACTTATTTGAACCAATAATGAAGGAAAACTTCCCCAATCTGGTGAAGGAAATAGATTTCTAGGAAGTCAAGGAAGCTCAGAGTGTCTCAAAGGAATTGGACCCAAGGGGGAACACACCAAGGAACATCATAACTAAGTTACCCAAAGATTAAAGATAAGGATAGAACCTTAAATGCAGCAATAGGAAAGGATAGAGTTACATACAAAGGGGTGCCCATAAGACTATCAGCTGATTTTTTGAAAGAATCCTTACAGGCAAGAAGGGGCTGGAAAGAAGTATTTAAATCATGAAAGGCAAGAACCTACATTCAAAATTACTCTATCCAGCAAAGCTATGACTTAGCATGGAAGGGCAGAGAAAGTGCTTCCCAGATAAGGTCAAGTTAAAGGAGTTAATCATCATGAAGCCCTTATATGAAATGTTAAAGGGACTTATCTAAGAAATACAAGATAAAAAACTACGAACAGTAAAATGACAACAAACTCATAACTATCAACAACTGAACCTAAGAAACAAAAACAAAAACTAAGCAAACAACTAGAACAAGAACACAATCACAGAAATGGAGATCACAGGAGGGTTATTAGTGGGGAAGGGGAGAGGGGAAAATAGTGGGGACAGGTACAGGGAATAAAAAACATAATTACTGACATAAAATAGATGGAGGGAGGTTAAGATTTGTATAGGAAACAGAGAAGCAAAAGAACATATATGTACAGCCAATGGACATATACTAAGGTGGGAGGAGAAGACTAGAGGGTGGAGGGATGCAGGACAAAAGGAGGATAAAGGGGAGAAAAATATTGGGACACTGTAATAGCACAGCCAGTAAAATATACTTAAAATAAAGAAGAAACTCTTCTTCTTTAGAACCAGGAGAAAATTTTGCTAAGTGATAAAGCAGCTGGTGAAAGGAGAATACTATCTGATCTCATATGTAGAATCTTATGAACACAATAAACTAATGAACAAGATAGTAACAGAAGGTAGATACATAAAACATACTGACAGCTGCTGGAAAAAGGGGAGAATAGGATGAAAGATGGTGAAGAGATTAACCAAAGAACATTTATCCACAACCCAAGGACATGGACAAGAATTCAGGGATTGCCTTGGGGTGGAGGGAGGATGGGACTGAGTGAGGGAAGTGAAGGGGAGAAAAGTAGGAACAACTGTAAAAAGTTCTACAATAATAATGAATGCATAAAAATATAAGAAAAGATATATAGAATGTAACTTGGTGATGAATAAATGGAATAAAATTATTTGAAATAATTGCTTAATTCAGAAAATAGAAAATATAAACCATTTAAATACTCTTTTATGGCAAAGTCTTTGAAAGATGGGTTATAGATCAATGCTAAATTGTGCAGTTAAATTTTTAATGACTGATAAGTCCCATATTGTAAGCAAAATTTATTTCAATCTTGTCAAGGAAGAAATACTCAGCATTTATATAAAGAGGACTGGCATTAGAGAACATCTTCATTTTGATGAACTCAAAGTAGATTTGTGAAATTATATGCACATGGAAAATTTTCTGAATGTGAGATATTCTATGGCTGAAAAGAAAACTATTTTTTAAAAAAGAAAACATGGATATTTTGTTTATTTAAGCTTTTTGAAACTATTGTCACACTTTTGCAAAACTAACCTGAGGTAAAGATACGAGAGTTCCCAATGACAGAGGAAATTTTTAACTAGCCCTGATTATTTGCGTGTAAAATCCTACTGCCTTGTAATTGATCTTTCCAACAACTATGCACAAAGCAGACTGAAAACAAGGCACATCTACCACAGCAAGCCAATGTTTAAATAAAAATCAAAGTGGGTATCTATTCACATGCACATGTTAAAATTGGCTATATCCAGACTTTCTTTTTTTTTTAAATTTTATTGATTATGCTGTTACAGTTGTCCCATTTCCCCCCTTCCCTTCCCTCCACCCTGCCCACCCCCTCCCACCCACATTCCCCGCCTTTAGTTCATGTCCACATGTCATAAGTTCTTTAGCTTCTACATTTCCCATACTATTCTTGCCCTCCCCCTGTCTATATTCTACCTATTGTCTATGCTACTTATTCTCCGTACCTTTTCCCCCTCTCTCCTCCTCCCCCTTCCCTGTTGCTAACCCTCCATGTGATCTCCATTTCTGTGGTTCTGTTTCTGTTCTAGTTGTTTGCTTAGTTTGCTTTTGTTTTAGGTATGGTTGTTATTAACTGTGAGTTTGAAGTCTTTTTTTACTGTTCATATTTTTAATCGTCATTTTCTTAGGTAAGTCCCTTTAACATTTCATATAATAAGGGCTTGGTGATGATGAATTCCTTTAACTTGACCTTATCTCAGAAGCACTTTATCTGCCCTTCCATTCTAAATCATAGATTTGCTGGATAGAGCAATCTTGGATGTAGATCCTTGCCTTTCAGGACTTGTAATACTTCTTTCCAGCCCCTTCTTGCCTGCAAGGTCTCTTTGGAGAAATCAGCTGACAGTCTGATGGGAACTCCTTTGTAGGTAACTGTCCCCTTATCTCTTGCTGCTCCTAGGATTCTTTCCTTCATTTTTACCTTGGGTAATGTAATTATGATGTGCCTTGGTGTGTTCCTCCTTGGGTCCAACCTCTTTGGGACTCTCTGAGCTTCCTGGACTTCCTGGAAGTCTATTTCCCTTGCCAGATTGGGAAGTTCTCCTTTATTATTTGTTCAAATAACCTTTCCACTTGTTGTTTTCCCTCTTCCCCTTCTGGTACCCCTATAATTCAGATGTTGGAACGTTTAAAGGTGTTCTGCAGGTTCCTAAGCCTCTCCTCATTTTTTTGAATTCTTGTTCCTGCATTCTTTTCTGTTTGGTTGTTCCTTTCTTCCTTCAGGTTCACTCCATTGATTTGAGTCCCAGTTTTCTTCCCATCACTATTGATTCCCTGTGATTTTTCCTTCATTTCTCTTATCGTAGCCTGCATTTGTTCATCTAATTTGTGACCAAAGTCAACCAATTCTGTGAGCATCCTGATCACCAGTGCTTTGAACTGTGCATCTGATAGATTGTCTATCTCTCAGTCACTTAAAAAATTAGCTCTGGGGCTTTCAATTTTGTTTGAGCCATCTTTTTAATTTTCTTTTGGTCTGGTTGTGGCTGTTACGTAAGAGCGTGGAGCCTTAGGCATTCACCAGGACAGGGCACCCCAGTCGCTGGATTGTGACGTTATGTGGGGGTGGGGTCTGAGAGGGAACAATGGTTCCTGCTCCGCTCTCTCTAGGACTTCAGTCCGCTTCGCCACTTCCCACAAGGAAACTGGGCCCTCTTGGTTCTGGCTCCCGGGCGAGTGGGCCTGTGTACTTTCTTGGACTCTGTGGGTCTCCCCAGGGAGCTCTCCTGTGATGATGGGAGATTCTCCTGGCCTGAAGCCCCACAGGTGTTTTCAGTCGGTGCTCTTAGGCTTTGTTCCCTGGCGCTGGGTCCCTTGGTTGCGCAGTCTGTGTTGCTGCCCATTTTTGTTTAGTTTGTCTGAGCACAAATGTGTGGCTGTGGACAGCCAGCTGCCTTGTGTGCCTCACTGGGTCTGCTCGTTGCCTTCTGCACCCAGTGTGTGCCACCGGTCTGTCAGCTGCCCCTATGCTTTTGGGGTCTGCCAACTGCTGTCTGTGCCCTGTGTGCCTGCTTCTGCCAGCCATCGTTTTTTCCTGCCAGGACCCCTCGACTCCTCTCCGTAGGCCTCCGACTCTGCCCCTCCTTACCGGTCTGGATGTCTGGTAGTCAGACTTCCATTCAGTTCATTTCTCTCTGTTCTTGTTGTTTCTTGTTTCTCAGTTTTTTTTTCTTTTTTTTTTATTTAAATGAATGTTCAAGTACAGTTTTCACCCCCTTACTCCCATTCAAGTCCTCCCATCCCCCCACCTCCCACTCAATCAAGCCCTCCCACCCCCCTTCCCTACCTCCCTCCCATTACCACCCTCCCCCTATCTTTTATCCATGTGTCCTTTAACTTTAATCCTATAAACCCCTCCTCCTCTCCCC
>PVIA01005164.1:0-121178 GCA_004024845.1 Tonatia bakeri
CCCTCCCCCCTCCCCCCCCCTCTCTCTTCCTCCCTTTTCTCGAAACCCCTTCCACTTTCTCTAAAATCAATAAATTTAAAAAAAATTACCTGGCCCAAAATGTCAGTTATGCTGAAGTTGAAAAATCCCTAGATTAACTGATACAGAAATAGATTTTCTGAAGTTTGGAGAAATTGAAAACTTCTGTTAATACTATTGCAGGATCTTATTGAATTAGTGAATATGAATATCTTCTGGAAAGCTTGAGAACTTTAAAATAGGATTTTTTGTTTAGCTTGGGTGTATTTGTTTTAAGAATAGCACGTAGGGCCTGGCTGGGGTGGCTCAGTGGATTGAGTGCTGGCCTGCGAATCAGAGGGTCGCCAGTTTGATTCCCACCTAGGGTACATGCCTGGGTTGTGGGCCAGGTCCCCAGTTGGGGGTGCACGAGAGGCAACCGCACATTGATGTTTCTCTCCCTCTCATTCTTCCTCCCTTTCTCTGAAAAAATAAATAAATAAAATCTTTTTAAAAAGTCTTTAAAAAAGAATAGCATGTAATTTCCGTTATAATATGGATATAGTTAAACAAGGATGTAAAATTTTAATCTATATATATATTATTAGAGTCCTATATTTTCATGTTGGTTTACAAGACAAACTTAGCAACAAACAGGATCTCTGCCTTCTAGGAGTTTAAAGTTGAAAGGAGCGCTTTTTATACTGATAAAAACCGAAGAACTAGTGGGACTGGCAATCAGGAGAACCAAGAAAGCAGACAGATCTAAGCAGCAGGTAGAGAGAGCTGTGATTGAGCCAGGCAGACACTGGCTGATCAGATCTCTCCTGGGAGGCTAATACCAGAGAGTCATATTGCAAATGAGCAAATCAGAATTAAGGGAATAGGCCAAAAGCCTTGCCTGTCTTACAGTGATTATTTGTGCATGGATTCCCAATGTCAAAATCACATTAGTGTTTAAATTTGTACTATTTTTTGCAATTCGTTGTGTTTGAAAAGAAAAGGAATAATCCCCCCGCCCCTGCAAAAAAAAAAGTAGCAGTGTTTTCAAATCAAACAGACTCAGACGGTGATATGATTGTGCCATTTTCTCGTTTTGTGATTATAGACCCTTTTCAAGTCACTTGACTTTTTTTAAAGTATTTTTATTGATTATGCTATTACAGTTTTCCCAGTTTTTTCTCCCTCCTCCCTGACCCCCCAACGCTTCAGCATCCCCCCTCTTTAGTTCATGTCCATGGGTTATACATATAAGTTCTTTGAGTCCTCCATTTCCTATACCATTTTTTATCTCTCCCTGTCTATTTTATGCCTACTAATTATGCTTCTTCCCTGTACCTTTCCCCCCCCATTCCTTCCTTCCCCCTCCCCACTGAAATCCCTCCATGTGAAGTCCATTTCTCTGATTCTGTTCCTGTTCTGGTGGTTTGCTTAGTTTTTGTTTTCATTTTCTTTTAGGTTCATTTGTTGATAGTCGTGAGTTTGTTGTCATTTTACTGTTCATATTTTTTATCTTTTTCTTAGATAAGTCCCTTTAACATTTCATATAATAATGACTTGGTGATGATGAACTCCTTTAACTTGACCTTATCTGGAAAGCACTTTCTCTGCCCTTCCATTCTAAATGAAAGCTTTGCTGGGTAGAATAATCTTGGATGTAGGTCCTTGCCTTTCATGACTTCAAATACTTCTTTCCAGTCCCTTCTTGCCTGCAAAGTTTCTTTTGAGAAATCAGCTTATAGTCTAATGGGAACTCCTTTGTAGGTAACTGTCTCCTTTCTCCATGTTTCTTTTAGGATTCTCTCTTTGTCTTTAATCTTGGGTAACTTAATGATGATGTGCCTTGGTGTGTTCCTCTTTGGGTCCCACTTCTTTGAGACTCTCTGGGCTTCCTGGACTTCCTGGAAGTCTATTTCCTTCACCAGATTGGGGGAGTTTTCCTTCATTATTTGTTCAAATAAGTTTTCAATTTCTTCCTGCTGTTCTTATCCTTCTGGCATCCCTATAATTTGGATATTGGAGCATTTCAGGTTGTCCCAGAGGTTTGTAAGACTCTCTTCACTATTTCAAATTTTTGTTTCTTCATTCTGTTCCCATTGGATGTTTATTTTTTCCTTTTGTTCCAAATCATTTCTTTGAGTCCTGGTTTTCTTCCTATCACTGTTGGTTCCCTGATTATTTTGCTTTATTTTATTTTGGGTATCTTTCATTTTTTTTTTTTTTTTCCATTTTTCAACCAAGCTCAATCAGATCTGTGAACATTTTGATTACCAGGTCTTTAAACTGTCCATCAGATAGGTTGGCTATGTCCTCATTGTTTAGTTCTTTTTCTGAGGTTATGCTCTGTTCTTTCATTTGGGCCACATTTCTTTGTCTCTGTGCACCTGATAAGTTGTAAGGGGTGGGGGGCTTAGGTATTCACTCAGGCAAGGCAACCCTCTTTGCTGCGCTGCAGTGCCCCTGTTGTACCTGATAAGTTGTAAGGGGGAGGGGCCAGAGAGGGAACAGTGTAGGTACTCTGCTTGTCCTTAGTGCACTTTCCCTCAGACTCTTGTGTGAAACTGGGAGTTTCTCCCAACTGCTGTATCAACTCTGTTTCCATTTTCATCAGTCCTTCCCACACAGCCCTGCACCTTACCCCTCTGTTTGTTCTGATAGATTTTCCCTTTAATTCCTTGGTTGTTGGAGTTCCATGCAGTTCGATTTTTTCAGTTGCTTCTGGTTGTTTATTGATTTTAGATTGGTTGTTATCCTCCTTTTGGTTGTGTGAGGAAATGATGGGTTTCTGCCTCCATCTTGGCTGGAACTCTCAAGTCTGATCAAGACTTCTGATTCTTATCTGTATAATCATGATGTTTATCTCCGTTTAAGAACTGTGGAGATTAAATGCAAAGCCCTTGCATTACAGCATCTGGCACATAATTAATGCCCCCAAATAGTAATAGTTAGGTTTTTAATTCTCTTTAAATCTGGAAAGACCATTGGTCCTGTAGGTTCCTTCATTTAGTAAATAACAAAGCATCTATAGCATTCTTCCAACATGCCGACAATTGCTTTACTCTTGCCTTTTAATTTTAGTATCTGGCATATGACAAACTATTGAAAAAATAGAGCTCAACTGTACATTTTATTTGAGAACTGAGATTGCTTTAGGAATTTTGAGAAAATTAAATGAGATCACCTGTATCCGGTGCCTTACATATATTCCGGTGCATAATAGCTATGCTCAGTGAACATTAGTTCCCCACCTTCTTGCTTTCATATTGCCAAAAGGCTTAGGAAATTCCACTGTGATGCCGCTGCTACTGTGTTCATGAATGAACACAGTACATGTAATTAGGGTGAGAAAGGAAATTGCCAGATAGCAATTCATTTTAAGCTATAATGGTGTTTACTGCAAATGAAATGATTCTAACTAAAGTTAACTCTGTGTTTTTAGCTAATTTAAAACATTTGTTCTTAGTTTTCACCATTTGCATGACACTAGACCTGAAGACTCTTTGCTTATATATCCTTATTCAGTAGTGTTTTTGGTCTGTTCTTTGAGCCAATACATTGTCTCTGCAGACAGGGGTTGGGTGTAATTTTCAGGTCCTTCCAAAGAAGAGCAAAAACCCCAGCTGTTCCTTTTGTTTTCTAGAAACCAGTTGTCATTATGGGTGGGTTTTTTGTTGTTGTTGTTGTTTTTTCTTGTATTGTTCTTTCTACTGCAGCTGGGTTGCAAGGCTGGGTGACAACCTACTCTTCACCCTAGCATTTTTTGTGTTTGCAAAATAGTGTCAGGCAATGGTAAATAATCTGGAGGCTCAGACTGGAAGAAGTGTTTTCATTTTTGTTTTTGTTTTCGTTTTCAATTCTGCTGGATATTCAGGTAAAGACCTTGGCTAGAATAGAAAATTCCAGGAAGTTTGAATTAAAGGTAATCAGAACTAGTAAAAACAAGGAGGAAGGAAAATGAAACAAGATTGCTCTGGTTTGTGTCAAAGAGAGAGCAAATGTTAGATGAAGCACTCCTGGTATATCATCTCCAGAAAATTCTGGGTTGGGGATTAGTGATGGAAGTTCAGAAAACATTCAGAGTCCACGTCGAGTAATTTTCTCATTGATTCATCTATACTGTATGCCTTCGGTTAGTATTTAGAAACAGAATCATTGAAGTTATTCTTTAATTAAATTCTTTCCTAAAAATGATGTTAAATTAATATTATGTTTGTTCCTGGGGTATAAGTTAAAGTTAGTTAATTTTGCTCATTATCTAACAACTTTAGCCCTGACCATTGTGGCTCGGTTGGTTGGGCATTGTCTCACACACTGAAAGTTTGCAGGTTCAATTCCCAGTCAGGGCACATGCCTGAGTTGTGGGTTTGGTCTCCATTTGGGGTGTGTGCAGGAGGCAACCAGTCATTGTTTCTCTTTCACATCAGTGATTCTCTCCCTCTCTTTCTCACTCCCTTCCTCTCTCTCTAGAGCCAGTAAAAGAAAAAACTAGCCAACAGCTGTTTTTAGTAAGTACCTGTGAAATACTGAGTTCTAGGTGCTAACGGATTCATTCAGTAGGGAACATAAAAAGAGAAGGCCCTTGCCCTAGTAGAGCTTACTTACTATGACCTGGTTATTAGAAAGATGTACTGTGAAGATTTATTTGGCATCAAAGTTAAAAATGATTTGCATATTCAACTTCTAAAATTATTTGAATATAAAGAAACCTGTAATGCTGAGAATGTTCTACATCTTGACCTGGGTGGTAGTTACGGGTATGCATGTGTGTGTGTATGTAGTTTATCTGTCTTCTAATTTAGTGCACTTACTTGTTATACTTTAATTAGATTTTGTTTTTCAAATAAACTAAATGTACATGAAAATTCTTCAAGGTTTCCCATTGTACTTAGAATAAAACTCATGCTCCTTTTTTAAAAGGTGTATAGTGATAAATTATTTGCTCAGATAATGTTAGATTCTGAAGCTACTCTATTAACAAGTAAAAATTGTATTTGACCACATAGAATTAAAAACTTTAAAACTTCCTGCCTCATTGACATTTTACTGACAGGATTTTAATGACATGAACTTTAAAACTGTTTACGTAAAGAGCTTTCAATATATAATGTTACCTGAATGAGTTATATTTGCAAGTATTGTAACTTTTTACTTATAACAAGTGTGAATGCATAATGTAAAAAGTAACTTCTAATATGGTTATTGAAAGATAAGATGATCTGTTTTTTTATTCTTGAAGCCATCTTTAATGCAAAGCAAAGAAAGTCTGAAGTGTACAAAGAAAACTCATAAGAGGTGGGAGTTTGATAACTTTATGATAAAATTCCATTAATTTTCCATGTGGATTGGGAAAAGACTTCATTTTGCACAGTCAAGAGTAGTCATTGGCACAGTCCGTGAAAAGCAAATCCAGAAAAGCTTGGGGAATTTGGAAAGAGGCCAGATTAAAGGCCTATTTTGCTTCTACCCTGATAGCTCTTGCTGTTTCTTTCATTTCCTCTTTCTTCTTTTAATCAAGGCTGAGGTAGGCTAGGAGAGGAAAATAGGGCACGTCTAGTTTTCAGAAGTTTGTCAACTTCCTTCCACATTTTCCAGTCTCTCTCTGCTCTCATTCCCTTATTTCCTAGAGCAGTGTTTCTCAGCTTTAGCACGATCGACATTTTTGGTGAGCCAGTTCTTTGTTCTTTGGGCTTCCCTGTGCATTGTAGGCCATCTAACAGCACCTTTGGCCTCTATCCATTGGATGCCAGTACCTCAAGATGTAATAATCAAAAGCGTCTCAAGACATTGCCACGTTAAAAAAAAAAAGACATTGCCACATATCTTCTGGGGGACAAAATTGCCCCAATTGAGAACCAGTGTCCTAGGAGAATAAACTAAATGCAGTAAATCATCATTTGATAGGTTCATCGTCTTTAAAGGAAACAATATATAATGAAACCAGTTTTACCAATTACATATTTTAATATATATATAAATTATAAACCAGAGTTAAATTCCTCATCTCATGATTTAAATTACAGCATCTCATCATCGTAACGAAATGGCATTATTCAAAGACCTGCTGTAGTAGCAGGTCATGTAATAGGACCTGCTATGTAATTTACCAAAGATAGTTTCTAAGGAAAAGCATTAGTCTTGCTACTTTCTTACTGTGTAAATCGGACCCTGATGCCTCTTTCCTGACCAATAGCTTTAGCCTTCCTCAGAAGCTTGCTCTGGTCTCTTCCTGTTTCAGTTCCTGCTACACAGTGCTGTCAGCATTATCTGTTTGAAGTACATATTTGATCGTGTTACTACTTTTTTCTGGGACCATTATCCCTTACCCTTGGATATAGAATAATAGTATGAACCACTAGTATTAATTGATCACAGTGCTGAGTGTTTTATAGCTATCATGTAATTTAATTTTTACAAGGACCTTATATAGCCATTGTCTTGTTATTCTCAATTTATAGACAAGAAACTGACCAGATAGAGGATAAGCAGCTTATCTAAGGTGCTGTAGTTAGGAGGTGGCAAAGCTTAAATCTAGCTCTGTTGGCTCCAAGTTTTTCTATTAGGATGGCCCTCGTGGGGCTTCTGTGTGCATTTTTACCCTTTCTACTTCATTCTTCAGTCACAAAGGTCCACTTACCTTCTCCCAGTTACCTTGTATTTTCTCAACCATGACCTTTACACTTCACTTTCACTTTCTGTCCTTGGAAATCCTGCTTCTCTTTTTTTATGATTCTACTCGAGTATCACTGTTAAAGTGGTATTTCACCTCAGTTAAAGTTTTTTATTCTGTCTTCTTTATTTTTCCTTTTTGGCAGTTTTCTTATTATGTTGTGTAATATTTGTGTTTATTTCCATCTTCTTATTACATTGTAAGTTCCTGGAAGACAAGGACTGTTTTGTCTCTGCAAACCACTGGACCAGTGTCTTGCATTTAGCAGACATGTGAAACATGAGAATTTTTTAAATGAGTCTTATTCATACAAATATATTTAGAGATTTTATTTTTATGAGGATGGAATGTGGAATTTTTTCTTACTAATCCTTGACAGTTGTTACAACCAAGTTATGGGTATGCTTTATACCCCATTGGATGTTGTAGAATTTAATAATAAAAAAATTTAATAGCCCTGGCTGGAGTGGCTCTATAGATTGAGAGCTGGCCGGCGAACCAAAGGGTCACCAGTTGAATTCCCAGTCAGGGCACATGCCTGGGTTGCTGGCCAGGTCCCCAGTTGGGGGTACACGAGATGCAAACACACATTGATGTTTCTTTCTTTTTTATCCTTCCTTTTCTCTAAAAATAATTAAATAAAATCTTTAGAAATTGTTAATAAAAGTTTTAGATTCTGTTTTCCCTCTTATCTTAGTCTTTGAAAATTCTTAGTGTTAGATATATTTAAAGCATATTATGAAATTTTATAAATATTTTTTAAAGTATTTATTTACTTTTAGAGAGAGGGGAAGGGAAGTAGAACGAGAAGAAGAGAAACATCAGTGTGTAGTTGCCTCTCGCATGCCCTCTAGTGGAGGGCCTAACTTGCCTCAGAACCCAGGCATGTGCCCTGACTGGGAATTGAACCTGTGACCCTTTGGTTCTCTGGCCAATGCTCAATCCACTGAGCCACACCTGCCAGGGCAATGACATTTTATAAATATTAATGGTAACAAATAATTGAAAGAATAATTGGTACTATAAAAATTTCTGTATTATTTCTAAATATTTTTGTATTTTCCACCATTTAAAAAATGCAAATAAACTCTTCAGTTTCTAATAAAGTCATTGTTTTCAATTTTTAAAATTTAACTTACTTAGCTCTGGCTGGCGTGGCTCAGTGGATTGAGTGCCAGCCTGCGATTCCTAGTCAGGGCACATGCCTGGGTTTCAGGCCAGGTCCCCAGTAGGGGCCCACGAGAGGCAACCACACATTGATGTTTTCCTACCCCTCTATCTCCTTCCCTTCCCTTCTTTCTAAAAATAAATAAATAAAATCTTTAAAAAAAAGTTTAACTTATTCAAAAAAAATTGACACCTTGTTGGAAACATAGACAGGAATTTTTCATAGAAAAATTAAGGTCAGAAACTAAGACAAGACAAGATTGGTATCTGTACCTACAACACATGCCATGAGATCCTACCTAGCCTGATGCTAGAACTGGGCCACAGATTTGGCTTTGCTTTTGTTGCCGTGGGCAAAGTAAACAAGAAAACATGATTAGTTACCTGATCAAATTGTTCATATTATAAAACCATCCAGAGAAATTTCTTATATGGGTCCTCACAAAGGACTGTCATATCAAATAGGTGAGCCAATCCTCAACAGCATCCTTGCACTAACTGTAGTTATAGTTTAGTGTTACTGCTCCATATCAGGCCATTCAGTTCAGGCCAGTGACATACTGTATAGCTTATTAAAGGATATTCTATGAGGAGCCAAAATAAGAGTATACAATTCATTTAATCCATTTAATAAGATTAAATAAACTTGAAATATCTAGAGCAGCATTTCCCAAGGCAGATGGTCTCTTTAAAAAATGGATTTAAATTTTTATTTTATTTTATTTTAATTGTTGCAGTACAATTTTCTATCTTTTACTCCCATCCCAGCCCACCCACCCAGCCCAGATTTAAAATTTAAACGTAATTATTTTATAAAACTACTTAAAATTTTCTCTTAAATGATTTTATTAACTGTAAACAATTTTAGAACATGTACCTTCATATTTTAGTCCTTGGAATACTGATCCCTAAAGTGTCTCAGCACTGTAGTCACAAGATATAGATACACTGAGATAATATACTTAGGGCAAACGTGAACAGGTCTGCGAGTCTGCTACTCTGGCCAAAGGTTTTTGTTGTTGCTTTTTAAGATACCATAATTGTGTATTTGTAATTATAATGACTAGATTAAAGAAAATATTAGATAAATGCTGGAGGCTATCAGTGCACTTACCAAAAATACTGGATTGTTGGAACTTTTGTGACTGTGGTTTGGGAATTGTTGACCTACCAGCACTATTCATTTTACTGTGATGATAGAAGAGTTCTCTATCTGCACTGTTCAAAATGGTACTGTGTTGGCAGCCATTCAAGGCCCAGTAGGTCCATGGTATTCACACAGTCAGAATAATATTCATGGAGCCATTGGGATGTCTGGCATGACTTTATTCATGGGTGGGTGAGCCACGCACACTGCAAGCTGTGTGTTCTTCTGCATGCCTCTGTGTGGTACATGTCCTGGGCCTTGCTCCCCAGCATGACACCCATCGTGGCATTCATCCCCTTGCGTGTGGTCTAACTAGTTCGAAGTCCTTACTTGTTTAAGTTCTAGAGGGGAACAAAACGGGCAAACTGCCAGAACGTTTCATAACATAATTCTGCGCATGCGAGCCCAGTTTGTGTTATGGGAACAGTTTATTGGACCCAGTTTCAAGGCTGAGAGAACACTACTTATCAGGCCCCTCTAAGGCTGTAGGAACACTGCTTACCTTAGTTACCCAGACACCTGGGTGAGTGAGCCAGACTGCTCCCACTTACCCTACAGGTAGCCAGTAGCTAATGTGGCTATTGAGCACATGTAATGTACCTAGTGTAACTCGGGAACTCAACTTATGATTTAATTTAATTTTAATTAACTTAAATTTAAGTAACTGCACATGGCTAATAGCTCACCATGTAGGAAACTCAGTTCTAGAGGAGAGGAAAAACTGCTTTCCTTTCAGGCTATGTAAGATAGAGTAGCAATAAGTTAAACTTATATTCTCCATCTGTAACTGAGTAAAGAAATCCTATATTTCTAAGAGACATGTATTTTAAGATAATCAGTGGTTATATTTAAGTTTTCTTTTCTATTTTGAACTTAAAAATTAACCAGGATACTTGAATAGAGTATATGATTGATCTTTTAGTAAAATTGTTAGCAAAAAATTAGTGAAATTGTTAGCAAGTAGAAAGTGTTAAGCTAAAAACTACATTTAAAATTCTTTCATGAGATTGAGACATTTACTTATAAAAGTAGAAGGCTATAGTTATACTGATACAAAACTGTTTTGCTGCAGTTTCCAGAGTGTGGATTCTTTGGCATGTATGACAAAATTCTCCTCTTTCGCCATGACATGAACTCAGAAAATATTTTGCAGCTGATTACCTCAGCAGATGAAATACATGAAGGAGACCTAGTAGAAGTTGTTCTTTCAGGTAAGTAAGTAGTTGTGTTTTTTTAATTTTGTTGCCTTTTTTTTTTTCAACAAGCCTTATTTTATGTACTAAGTGCTAAATTCAAGTATACTTTGTACTATAGTTGCTGACTTCTTTCCTCTATAATGATGATTATCATGTGATTTCTACTTTCAGAAAAATTATATCACAGATGAGAACATAGGAAAATAAGCCCTGAATTAACTTACTTGAGTGTTACTAAGCTAAGGGAATTATCAGTTGAACCAGAAGAGGAATGGAATCAAAGAAATAAAATAAGTACACTAAAATTCTGTTCTTCTTTCTCCATTTTTGTAAAGAGTATGAAAGAAGAGAATTGGGGTTCAGAAAAGAAAATCAAAAAAATAAAAGAGAGAAGTAATGGAGATGGAAGAGGCAACTGCAATGCTGGTTGTTGCCACAACTTAAGTCATGCTTCGTCTTGTTCTCAGTGGACATTTTCTTTCCTCTCTTCCTTCCCTCTCTCATCCATTCTTGCCATTCATTGTTCCTTAGCTCCTCATATTTCAGATAGCATCCAGTAAAAGGTGGGCAGGATTGTTAGTGGGGATTGTAAAGGAACAAAGAATGCATATAGTAGGTTTGCAAAATTCCTTGTTTGGCGAGGACTTAGCGAGAGAGTAAAAGAGTGAGAAGAAGGGAGGAAAAGAAGAGATGGAGGAAGAGATGGAAGGGAAGAAAAGAGAGGAAAGGCAGCCAAGAGTCCAGTATCTTACCATGAGTTTTACCTCTTCCGAACTCACTTTTGTAGCCTGTTCTTGAGATCCTCTCTGACCATCACTTTTCCTTAAGAGTCCCTGATCTTTCCCATTAATCTAGCACCTGTATTGATCACTCATCTGCTATACCACAGCCCCAAACATCTGTGTACTTTTCAGTCCTTATCTTCCTCTTCACTTTGGAGGGGCATCACTCTCTATCCTCCCCAGATGTCACGCTCACATCCATTCCTTCTTTGTTACAGACCCTTCATCAGGCCACTGTGGATACTAATGACTTGTGGAGTAGGTGAGATGATGTCTACTGGTAGATGTATCTACTGGTTAGGCGCTTACAGAGGGGAGAGGAGACTCTTTCTTAACCACTAGGACTGTGGAGAACAGACAGAGAGCACACCCTGAGAGCTTAAGTTAGAACTGAGTATCTTTCTCACAGGAACACTGCTATAAATTGAGGTCAGGTTTCACAATTCTATTTATTTATTAAATAAATAATTTCCTTACTTACTTTAGCCTTCTAATTGGCTAAAATAGACCTAACGACTATTTGCAATCCAGTCTTGTCACTATGAAAAAATGCTTGTGGAGGTCAAAATATCTACCTACAGACTTGCCTTTGGAGCTGGAATTAATTGAAGTTAATAAACTTCCTGAGATAGAGTTTAAAAACCTCATTGTTAAATGCCAAAAATAACTTTATTTTTATGATCAGATGAAAATTTCAGAGAAAAAATTACAATGATCAGTGTTCCTAAGTTCATAGTAATTACAAATATAAAGAGGTTTATTTTAATATTTTTCTTTTCAAAAAGCTTTGGCCACAGTAGAAGATTTCCAGATTCGTCCACATACGCTCTATGTACATTCTTACAAAGCTCCTACTTTCTGTGACTATTGTGGTGAGATGCTCTGGGGACTGGTACGTCAGGGACTGAAATGTGAAGGTATGTGTTCTAAATTTTGTGTCATTTGAAAGAGGACTTCACATTTGCATTCTCTTATCATCAATGAAAGAATAAGATCACTAGTTGGTGACTAGGAAGTAAGCCAGGTTTAGAGTTGGAGAGATCTAGACTCTGGTCCTTCTCTGTTACCTTGGTCATATTCTTGGACAACTTACTAAACCTCTCTGAGGATCATTTCTCTGCCTGCAAAATATACTTTACTTCTCTGGTATCATGCAGAGTAAATGGTTAAATGAGGTAATATGGGTAAAATACTTGTTGCTATGCTGTGGCTCAAGAAATAATTAATTTCCTTTTTATTAAGGAAAATATTAGTCTTTTACATGCAACAACAAAGTTGTTCTAAATTAGAATTGCTAGGGAATAGGATGAGGTGCAGATATCTGTTTAAGAAACACTAAGGTGCCCTGGCCAAGTAGCTCATTTGGTTGGAGTGTTGTCTTGTACCCCCAAAAGTTTGCGGGTTCAATCCCTGATCCAGGCGCATATAGGAGGCAACTGATCAATGTGTCTCACATTGATGTTTCTCTCTTTCTCTCTCACAAATCAGTAAGTATATCCTTGAGTGAGGATTTAAAGAAAAAAGAAAGAAAGAAACTCAAAGTGGAAGGGTCAACATAATTTTTTTGTAAAGAACCAGAGTAAATATTTTGTTTTGCTGGCCATATATGGTTTTTCGATACTACTTAACTCTGCTATTATAGTGTGGAAGAAGATGAGCATGCTGTATTCTAATAAAATTCTTTATGAACACTGAAATTTGAATTTCATATAATTTACACAGGTCATGGGAAGGATTTAGTACACAGACCATACTTTGTTGAAGTGCTTTAAGCTGGTAGTTCTCATACTTTACCATGCATCAGAATCACCTTGAGGACTTGTTAAAACACCTTTGGTAGGCCTGGTCCCCAGAGTTTCTGATTCAGTAGGTCTAAAGTAGAGCCAAGTAATTTACATTTCTAACAAATTTTCAGGTGATGCCATACTTGGGGACCACAATTCGAGAACTACCACTTTAATTTAACCTTTCTAAATAAACCTTACACATTTCCTGTTCTTGAATTTGTTAGATTTAATTTAGCCTGTCATCTGGGTTCTTAATTAGGGTAACTATTGCTGCCAGAGAAAATAAATAAAAGAGGCACCTGTTTTTTTATGTAATATATAAGTAAAAATTTTTTTTTAATCTACTTCATTATTTAATCTTTTAAAATACATTTAGGCTGTGGATTAAATTATCATAAACGATGTGCCTTCAAGATTCCAAATAACTGCAGTGGAGTAAGAAAGAGGCGTCTGTCAAATGTGTCTCTGCCGGGACCTGGTCTCTCAGTCCCAAGACCCCTACAAACGGAATATGTAGCTCTCCCCGCTGAAGAGGTATGTATTCTAAGGTAATAGAACAGCACCATACTAGTTATTCCTTATGTTGTGCAGTATATGTGACATCATTTTAGAACATAAGTTTTATACTAAAGAATAATAAGATTCCTACAATAAAGAAGCTTAAAATGTGTTATGGAGACAGGGTTTACCAATAGTAATGAGCTGCATTTGTATACTTTGGGATCACATTATCACTTGGACCTCACTGCATTACCTCTTAACCAGTATCCCAACTTCTGATCTCCATACTTTACTTCATGTTACATATTACATCTGGATCATCTTATTACACTAAATAATACACAGCTCCCCACCAGAAAACCTCTGCATATTCTATGTTATTGACGTCTGTACTATTCAACATTCCCTGAACACATCCTTGCTCTTCCCACTTCTGCTCTTCTCTGCCCTACATGTTTTTTCCAGACCTAGATCAATAGCTACCTTTCCTGATTTTCCTCTTACCTAGAAGTTATTTTCTTTTCTGAATGCCATAGTACTTTCGAAGACTCCTAATGGTATGTATAGTGCTTGTATACTAGATTGTTCTCAAGGAGTTTATGATCCATTTAAAGAAAGCAATGCTCATGTCTTTGGGTGCCCCATCATACCCCCAGCAGAATACCTGGTACTTAGTAGGTATACTCAGTGATGAATGAATGAGTGAGTGAATGACCCCACTGATCCTCAGTGAGATCCAGTGAGATATATTGATCAGTACATCTGTTTACCATGAGAAAGTTGAGGCTCAGAATGGTCAAGTGACTTCAGGGAAGTAATAGAACAAATTAGAAAGTAATATTAGAATTTAATTCAGAACTGATGATTTTTAAATCAGTGGCTTTTTCTTATATATTGTATCCCTCAAGTGTAAAGGTAGTAGATCAAAGAAGGAAACAACTTTCTTGTTCATTTGATAGTACTTAAAATGATTTCCATTCATAGACCTAATCTTACTTAGTGGCTTCTATAAAATCTTGGTTCTTCTATAAATCAGTGATAAAATCAAGCCTTTGGGCTGTTTTCTTGATTCCCTAGTCACCAGATTTTGTAAACTGAGGAAGCAGAATAAAAACTTCTGAAATTCTTTCACAAAAAATTCCCTATCTCCATATCGCTTAGCCCTAAAGTAGAAGATTCCTGTCTCATAAGGAACTGAGAATAGTCAGTTATAAACATATGCAAGAGCTTGGGAAAAGATTGATAATAGCAAAGTTAGCACATTTTATACATGAACACAGGAAACCCAGCTGGGAATGTGGGCTGTAAGATAGACATACGTTCTTTTAAGCCCGCTACAATGATTTTGGTATGCCAGCTACCCTTAGTTGGATATTAGTAGATTAGGCAATACAGGGACAGAGCAGATGAAGAAGGCATTACGTTTTAATTCATTAGTTTATATTTTATCCTGAAGATGAAAATTTCATAGGGAAGTATAAGTAGTAGAGTGACATGTATGAATTGGTTGTATTACGCAGAGTATTGTAGAGTAAGTAGAAATTGTAGAGCAGAATGTCAGTCCATGCACTCTCTAAAAGGAAGGAGGCATAGTAAGAAAAGAGTTTAGGGAGGAAAATTGGGGAAGGAAGAGTGGGAAAAGAGGACACTCTAGAGGAACAGAGGAGATGGTAATGATGAGAAGGGACAAACCTCATATCTGAACCAAAGATACAGAGGAACTAATTTCCAAGTGGCTGCACAGTAAGTGCCTCCTAAGTTCTCATGTGCCAGACTTCATGCTGTGGCACAGTCCTTGTACATATGTTCTGTACCATGTCCCAAATACCTCAGTCCCAGCAGGACCCCGAGAAAAGGCAATCTCTAACTGGCTGTTGGTATATGAAGGAATCTGTTTGGAATGTTCTTCCTCATAGGGATATCATATATATTTGATGGTGACTGGCTATATTAGTCTTCTTCCATCTTGTGTGTTTTAAACTTGAGACACACTAAACGTGGTAGAAGCAGGAGCAAGAAACAGAGTGTTGAGTCACCACTAGAATAGGAAGCCAGGAATGAACAAAGGCCTAAAACATCTGTTTCTGGTTCCCACTGGCTTCTTCGTTAGCTTTGCAGAATCACGGTGGTGTTTTTTTTGCTGAAGATGCTCCGTACATAGCAGCATGGATGAAGGGTGTGCCACACTAGAGCAGGACACCTTAGACACATAGAGCATACAAGTTTTGCTTGGGTTTGACATTCTGTTCGTACTTTTCTTAACTACTTCATAATTTATTTCAGAAAATTTCTCCCTGCATATGACTGAAAACCTAGCCATCAGAGGCTATATTTGTATTCTTTGTATAGTGCTTTTCTCCATTCATCTGTCCTTTTCTTTTTCTCTTCTTTCCTGTCTTCCTACTTTCTTCAAAAAAATCTTTTTTGCCCATCTCCTCATTTTCATTTGTTTCTCACACTTCTCTATTCTTCTGGCTTCTTTTCCTTCCATTGGTTGATATATCAATGTAGAATGGCTCAACTTTTATGAGGGTACAGACATTACTAGTTACAGAACGCATATGAAAGATCTCAGGACCTAGCCCTGGCCCGTGTGTCTTGGTTGGATGCAGCTTCATCTCATGCACCATAAGGTTGCAGGTTCAATACCAGGTCAAGGCACACACCTAGATTGTGTTTGGTTCCCCAGATAAGGTGCATATGTGAGGCAACCGGTCAATCGGATTGGGTGTGCATGGAAGGCAGCCGACCTGTCTCTCTCACACCAATGTCTCTATCCCTCTCTCACCTTCCTTTCCTCTCTCTCTAAAATCAGTAAATGTATCTTCAGGCAAGTATTTCAAAAAAAGATCTCAGACCTCAGTTCTAGTAGTAAAGATGCATGCAGCTACAATAAAATCTGTACTACAGCTAGATAGGTATTTGGATTTTGTGCTTGCAAACAGGGACTATATTTATTTTTGTATCCCCCATACATAGTATTAGGCCTGGCCTATAGTAATCAATGAACATGGAATGACTGGGGCGAGCCACATTCAACTTACGTATAATTTAGTATGATTACTTCTTTTGTGTGTATAGAAAGAGCCCTAGTTACAAAAGACACTTATCCCTCAGGTTACACAAAATTTTCAGTCAGTGCCTTCTTTAATTGTTTTTCTTGCTAAAAAAAAAAAAAGGAAAAGTCTGAATAATTGGGACACAGTTAAAATATCAAGGAACTTTTTAAAGCCTGATTACTGGGGTAAAGTTGCTTTAGTTAGTCTTGACTCTGCCATTATTTGTATCACCATTGTTAATTAGACTTAAGTTTTTATGTACATATTTTAATCTTTTTTAGAATAAATTTGAATAACTTGTTATGGAATATTTTCAGACATTGTGCTCAGTAATTCAATATGAACAGCAGTAACACTTCCTGAATTTATTTACTTTTTCTGTGATTAATTCCTTGGTAAGGTTTTTGGAGGAATTTGAACATCTGTTATAAATTGATTTTAAGCCCTTTGTTTTTCATTTGAAAAATGCCATATATGCCTGGCAAATAATAGCTAGGCAATGAACGTACATATATGAGAATGAAAATATCCTGTGTTAAAAAATCATAAATAGCAAAAAAAAGTTTGCACTTTTCTCATTCAAAGGTTGGTAAGTTAAGCTTCTAAAGGAAACTGCCAAGATCCACATTTTTAAGTTTTTGGCTGTAGTGTTTGAAAAAAAATGACATTTGTGGTCAAGCCCTGGTCTTAATATTTTGTTTTTAATATTGACTTATGGAAGTGATGTATGTTTCAGTCACATGTTCACCAAGAACCAAGTAAGAGAATTCCCTCTTGGAGTGGCCGCCCGATCTGGATGGAGAAGATGGTAATGTGCAGGGTCAAAGTTCCGCACACGTTTGCCGTTCACTCATACACCCGTCCCACAATATGTCAGTACTGCAAGCGGCTACTGAAAGGGCTCTTTCGCCAAGGAATGCAGTGTAAAGGTAGGATGGGATATTTTTCTTAATTACAATTTATAACTTTTTGTTAGCAAGTGTGCGTTTCAAATATTGGGTTCGTCAAAAAGTTTTTTTTTTTTTTTTTCCCATAAGGTGCCTCTAGTATTGCTTAGTTGTCTTTGACTTCATTTGAAACAATATTGTTAGATTGTATTGTGACAGCTGTCATATCAGTGTGCATTTGAAAAAACTTACAAAATTGATGGATTTTTGTATATCCATTTTAATATTGAAGATGGAAGAAAATAACCAACATTTTTAGCATATTATGCTTTATTATTTCAAGAAAAGTAAAAATGCAACTGAAATGCAAAAAAAGATTTGTGCAGTGTATGGAGAAGATGCTGTGACTTGATTGATTGTGACAGAGGTCGTTCGTGAAGTTCCACACTGGAGGTTTCCTGCTGGACTGTGCTCCACGGTTGGGTAGACCAGTTGAAGTTGACAGTGATCAAATCGAGACATTAATTGAGAAGAATCAGTATTATACCACCTGGGCGATAACCAACATATTCCCAACTGTCTGAATCAATAAAGTTGTTGGTGAAAATGAAAAACGTGCCCTTTATTTTATGGAAAAACTATACTGACTTTTTGGCCAACCAATATTTATATTTAGAAGTATTAAGCAAAGATACTGGTTTTGTAGTTGATAACTTAAAAAGATACCCACAGACAGAAACATTTATTAACAACTACTGTTGTTTTCAATGTTTACTATGTACCTGGAACTATGCTAAAGAAATAGAATATAAACAGAAAAACTAGAATTTGGGTATCTGAGGTATGGCTGCTTAATACTTGGCAATACAGAAGAGTTGGTAGGCAGGTAAGCTGATATTTGAGCTTAATTAAGTCTTACTGATTCCAAAAACAGATATTACCTAAGATAAAAAATAATGCTTTCTCTTTTCCATTAAATATACACACACATTACAAGAGTTTTGTTATTTTTGTTTTAAATTGTGTAGCTAGGAGAGCTGTACAAAAACTTATTCCTAAAATAGGTAGAAGATAGTAGAAGCTGCTTATAATAGGGGTCACCCATATTTGGATGCTAACCCAAAACACTGTTATAGTATTTCAGAAACATAATGAACCAGGTTTTTAATAGAATAATGGAATAGTTTTTCCTGTAGTTACATATTGTTTTTATGCTTTTTAAAGGTGATTTTATATTTTTTAAATCTCATCTTCTCAGCAATGCTGTACAATAGCATGAAAACCAAAACAGAATTTAAATGTATTATTAGTCATTATGATAGGATATGGTGTTACCTTTCTATAATCGTATGTACTTATTTTTCATGTGGTTATTTTAACAGTTCTTGCTACCATACTTTTTTACATAGAAGTGTTTGTGGAATTGAAAAAAACTAGTTTTATCTAAATAAAACATTATATTTGAGGTCTTTGCAACGATGAATCCTGTTTACAATACAAAATCAAATAATTGTATACAAATTTAACTTCAGTACGTGAAAATAGGACAGCATTGGAGAACACCAGATAGAGAACAGGTTGTGCGTTTGTTGTCAAGTGTCTAATAACCGTCCGGCAGGCATAACTACATGTTGAAATTTTATTTCAACAGCTTACTTTTGAATATGAGTTAATACATGTTACTGCTTTAAAATATCAACACTAAAGTATACTGGCAAGCAGCCACTAAGGAATGTTTTGGGAAAGAACATTAATAACAGATGTACAAATTCTAGCCAACAGATAATCTTCCTGAATGTGGTAAAATAGTGCTGCTCTGCTGAGCAGAACAGAAACTTGCTAAAACCATACGTAGAAAAGTACAGTATTTTGTAGAGGAACTGAAATAAATATGTAGGTTAATGAATTTTGGAATAAAACCAGTTAACTGTCACTGGGTTATTAATTTAATTTCTTAGAGCTCTAAAGGAATACTGTTTTGTGATTCTATTGGTTATAGTTATTTTATCAATCAAAATCAATCAGAATTTACTTCAGTGATTCTTGTAGTTTATTATAATATGAATTAAAATGCTTAAAAAGTAAAGTAGTTATAATTTTCATTCACTTTAAAGCTAACAATGAAAAAATAATTTAGTCTTTAAAACAGTAATGCTGGATTATTTGAGAAAATAATATAATTCCAAGAACAACTCAGTCATCTGTTTATTTTTTACTTTGTTATTTAAGGCTACAAGACAACTTGAGAGCATATATAAAATATAAGAAAGCATAAACAAATTAATAAAACATGAATAGGAGTACAGAGAAATAAAAGTGCTTGCCATTAGAACTTCCATACTTGCTGCAGATGGGCCACAAATCTGGCTCTACGTTTTCAAAGGGAAAGTGGAAACCTTGTTATTTGCAAACAAGGAAAATGGGAACCTTACAATTCATAAAACTTATGAGATAAACAAATGAATTATTTAAGATATATGCAAGATATTAATATGTATGCATTTTTCCAAGGCCTCTCATTTAAAAAGACAATATTATGTGATGCGCGTTTTATTATCCACCAAATTATTAATTTGATGGGGCTTTTTCTTTTAAGTCAGGACCTGGCATTACACTTTTACCCAGTTATATTGCTGGTAGATGTAATTCAAAGGTGGTGTTAGATAGTAGTTTACAGCAGTGTCTTTCAATTTTAGTGTCACCTAAAGAGGTTATTAAAAAACACATTTCTCAACCCCACTCCCAGAGCTGCTGATATAGTAGTTCTGGGGTGGGACACCAAAATTTGCATTTCCAACAATTTCTGAAATGATGCCGATGCTTCTGGCCTGGGGACCGTAGTTTAAGAACCCCTGAGTTACACAGTAGTATTGAACCACTTGTACTTGACAGTGATTTGCAGCACTATCAACTCGGAGGTTCTTGCAGGCTGGAAAGAACTATTATGTATTAGTGGAAGACCTGGTACATGAGAAGCTCAGCCCTTCCTTACAAGGTTGTATGGGAAAGCCCTCACTGATTCCTAATAACTGGTTGTGGGATCTCAGTCTCTTTTTCTTCATATGCACTAGGTCCTAATAAATAAACATTATAAGTAAGGCCTAACATGTATTGGAAAGGAGTTGAATCAGCCTCAGAAACCTTTCAGGGGTATTCGGCAAGATGAATGTGGGTTAAGGGAAGGAAACGGACTTACCAGCAGCATTTTAACTTCATTTTACAGATAAACTGAGCCCTGAGGAGTTAAAATAACTTGTTAAGAGGAGGCCTCAGAATTTGAAACTAGACCTTTAGTCCAAGACCTGAGTTCTTAGTAGAGGCAAACTTTATCTTCATTGTCATTTCTAATACCCTATTTGTGAGCTATTTAAAGAAAGCCTTTAATCATACCTGATATTGCCTGACTTTTGACATAATAAGCTGAATATTTTATTTTAGATTGCAAATTCAACTGCCATAAACGCTGTGCGTCAAAAGTACCAAGAGACTGCCTTGGAGAGGTTACTTTCAATGGAGGTAAAATTCTTTTTCTTAATTTTCATAAAAGATTAAAAAAGGTCACAATTCTTTTTTGTATGATCTTTGTATGGTGTTATATTTGCATATTTTGTTTTTTGACTTCAACTTTTTTCTGATTTAATAAGCAAAATATGGAGATCAGTAATGATATACTTTTATTACTAATTATTCTTTCCCATCTTCCCTTTTGCCACCTACTACTTTGTAGTCTAATATAGCAAATAGCGCTGGATATCTCCTTTCATCTTTAGATGTAAAAAGACGTAGTTTAAAACCCTGTTGTTATTCCTAGAACTATTTCGTAGTTCTAACATTATTGACTGCTTTATTGACTGCTTTCTATATGCCAGCAATGTTCTAAACTCATTACACATACTGAAATTTACACTTAGCAATTCTTTGAGGTAAGTACTTACAGATGAGTTAATTTAGACACAAAGAAAAATACAGCCAGTAAGTGGTAGAGTTGGGATTTGAACCCATATGATGTGACTTCTTAGTCCATAGTTACTAGAACACATTGTATTAGGTTCACTCTCTCTTTCTCCATTAAATAATCATTAGCTAAACATTTCCCCTTCTTTGGCATTTTTTTCTCTTTTCAAGATTATATTAATCAAAGTGATTACTACCTTTTTTTTGGAAGGATGGAGTAATGACTTTAAACATTCAGCATAATTTTTCTTTAACGTTTCCATGACTGGTAAAAATTGAATGTAAGGAGTTCTGTAGGACAAAAAGCATACAGGATGGAAATTACAACTCCATAAGAGTTTATCATTTTCTCTTAAGGCGTGTTTTTTATGGTTGCTGTTTAACACCATTGACAGAGCATGATTGGTTTTCTCGTATTTTTCTATATTATTGAAGTCTTTTCATGTATTTTCGTACTTTTATACTTGTTGACAAATGGATATGCAATACTATTTACATTTATTTGAATGTGTATTTGTTTACCCGATTACTAATAAATTTGAGTACCTTTCAAATGTTTACTGGTTATTTAGGGGTTTTTCCACTATAAGTTGTCTGTTTACAAGTTTTGTCCATTGTTTTGTTTGTATATTAGTTATTATTGATTTGCAGAAGTTGTTGATAATTCTAATTCTTTGTCAGTTATGTGATACAAACTCCTCTCAGTTGCTGGCTTATCATTTTTTAAGCAGCTTTATTGAGGTTTAACTTGTATATGTTACAATTCACCCACTGAATTTATTCACAAAGTTGCACACCTGTCACTACAATCTAATGTTAGAACATTTTCCTCACCCAGAAAAAAAAAACTCCAAACCCATTGGTGGCCATTTCCCATCCACTTTTTCCTCCTAGCCCGTGGCAGGCACTAATCCTATTTCTGTCTTTATGGGTTTGTCTGTGCTAGACATTTCATGTAAATGCAGTCGTATAGTATGTAGTCTTTTGTGACTGGTTTCTTTCACTTAGTATAATATTTTCATGGTTTAGCCACATTGTAACATATTTTTTATTGATTAATAATATCCCTCTGCATGAAAGTACTACATTTTATTTATCCATTCACCAGTCAGTGAACATTTGAGTTGTATCCAGTTTGGACTCATTATGAATAATGCTGCTATGAACATTTGAGCATAATTTCTGTGGACATGTTTTCATTTCACTTGGGTAGATACCTAGTAGTGAAATTGTTGAGTCAGACGATTAACTCAGTGTTTAACATTTGGAGGACTGCCGAACTGCTTTCCAAAGCAGCTGTACTATTATTGCACACTCCCAGCAGCAGTGTGTAAGGATTCTAATTTCTCTTCATCCTTGCCACCTCTTGTTATAGTGTTATTTTGATTATTGCTGTCCTAGTGAGCATGAAGTGATATCTCCTTGTGGTTTTGATTTGCATTTCCCCGATGGTTAATGGATACTGCACAACTTTTCATGTACTTACCGGTCATTTTTATATCTGCTTTGGCAAAGTATCTATTGTGATATTTTGCCCATTTACCTAGGTTATTTATCTTTTTATTAGTGAATTGTAAGAGTTCTTTAAATAGTCTGGATACAAATTCATTTGATAATGTGATTTGTAAATACTTTCATTCTGTAAGCTTTTTCATTTCTTGAGGTATCATTTGCAGAACACAAGTTTTTAATTTTGATGAAGTTCAGTTTACTTATTTTTTTCTTTTGTCACTTAATATTTTTGGTGCCATAGATATCTAAGAAGGCTTTGCCTAACCTGTGGCCACAAAGATTTGCCCCTATATTTTCTTTTAAGAGTTTTATAGGTTTAGCTCTTATATTTAGGTCTGTGATCTGCTTTAAGTTCATTTTTGTATTTTGTTAAGGAAAGGGTCCAATTTCACTTTTTTACATGTAGCTTTCCAGTTGTCCTGGTACCATTTATTGAAAAGATTCTTTATTCTTTTTATACTGAATTGCCTTAGACCCTTGTAGAA
This sequence comes from Tonatia bakeri, assembly GCA_004024845.1. Taxonomy (NCBI): domain Eukaryota; kingdom Metazoa; phylum Chordata; class Mammalia; order Chiroptera; family Phyllostomidae; genus Tonatia; species Tonatia bakeri. The sequence goes on from PVIA01005164.1 coordinate 23,142, forward strand.
AGTCAGTTGGTCACAAGTATAATAGTAGTGGGTAAATCTTTTACTTTGCTTCTAGTATCTTGTGTCATACAGAAATTTAAAATTCTAATATCACCTAATAAATTGCTTTTATTGCCTTATGGTTTGTGCACTTTTTTATCTTTCTTAAGAAATATTTCTTTATCCTAAATCATAAAGATATTTTCTACCTTTTCATTTAAGAGTTTTAAAACTTTTTTTCATATTTAATATAATGTCTTCATTTAGATGTATTGGTATCTCATTAGTATAATACTCTGAAGTTCATTTAAAACTTTGCCAGAACCCTCCAGTCTGGGAACAGATACAGATATGCCAATGGATATTGACAGTAGTGACATGAACAGTGATGGTAGCAGGGGCTTGGACGACACAGAAGAACCATCTCCCCCAGAAGATAAAATGTTCTTCCTGGATCCATCAGATCTTGATGTGGAAAGAGATGAAGAAGCTGTTAAAACAATCAGGTAATACACATTTAGGTATTGTGAGCCATTGTACTTCCAAATGCAGAACTGGTCCAGGAACTTCATTAATGAGGAAAAAGCCACATGTCTTTAAGTGAAACCAAAAATGTAATTTAAAATCTAATTAAATTGTGGCTAATTCTTTTACATGCACCACAGTATTTCAAATAAATTATCACTCTTGTCATCCACTCAAGGTGGAAAGGTATGATAATTCTTTTTTTTTTTAAGAGAAAAATGCTTTATTTAAATACAGTTTAGATGTGCTATCTAGCTGTGGAACAGCTCCCATAAGGTGCCAGAATTGAACCACCAGAAAAAGCCACCAGCTTCACACAGCCTTTACACCGGCAGATTACCTGATGTTAAGAAACACGGTAGGAATATGCCTGAGAATGTTATACACAGATGATGGTGACGAGTTTGGGGGCAAGTGTTCATAGGCACAATTAATGTGCCTTTTGGCACTTTGTAAAAATGGTATTTGGTTATGAAACTTTCAAATATCCTGTATGGTAATGGAAATTCAGTATTTTGTATATACAACCCCGTAGGATGTACTACTTCATAGTAGAATATTAACATTTTGGCAGATTTTGTTTTTCATTGTCAACAAAGATGTATTTAAGAGAAATGGGTCATTTATCAGTCTCACATGGCAGAGTTGTCATTTATTCAGTTTGACTTATCCTTAAATGACAGGTCTTACTATCTTACCATCATTAACTAAAACTCGTTTACCTAGTTTGGAGACTATTGAGAAAACTTAGCTCCCTGAGCATGAATACTTCATAAATTTTTCTTTAAGATTTTATTTATTTATTTATTTTAGAGAGAGAGGGAGGGAAGGAGAAAGGGGGAGAAATATCAATGTGTGGTTGCCTCTTGTTCACCCTCTGCTAGGGAACAGCCACAACCCAGGCATGCGCCCTGACTGGGAACCAAACTGATGACCCTCTGGTTCCCAACCCATGCTCAATCCACTGAGCTACACTAGCCAGGGCTGAATACTTCATAAATTTAAGAGAAAGCATTTAACTGTTGCAGACTGAAATTCAAAAACAGTGTTTTTTTCTATACACACTCCCCAGATTGCTCTTTTTCTCCAGTTACACTGTTACTGACCTGTGTTTCAGTGTAACCCATTGTGACTCATTACACTATTTTCTAAATATCTGTAAATAATTCTCTTTTCAGTATTTTCTACCAGAAGTACTTTTAGCTGTCAACATAAACAACAGAATTTGACTTGGGCACCATGAGAATTTGAGTATAGGTATACTTGCTTTTGTCTGGTTGTGAATTTACTAATTTATCATGTTGCCTGGGACAGGAAGCTTTCTCAACAGCAGTCCCCAGTGGGACTCTCTCCCAGGCTCCAGATCTTCTAACTGAGGAGGATTCTTTCTGCCCTGTTCATTGTTTCCTTATGCCTTGTGACTTCCAGAAATACTTACAGCAAATAATGAGGATTTACAGTGTCATCTTAACCTTCTATAGATCAACTGTGTATCAGCATAACAATAAATTTATTTCCTGAAGCCATTGTTTGTCTTCCTAAGATATTTTGAAAAATTTTTAGCTCATTATCTTTAAAAAGTCTTGATTAACTTACAGTATGTGTATGATTTTTTAAAATTGTAACTATCAATACTTATCATAAATATTAAATATTTTTTAGTCCTTCCACAAGCAATAACATTCCACTGATGAGGGTCGTACAATCCATCAAGCACACGAAGAGGAAGAGCAGCACTATGGTGAAGGAAGGATGGATGGTCCACTACACCAGCAGGGACACCTTGGTCAGTAGTCACAGACATTTAAATATGGTAGTGAAACTTGGTTATGTTCTATATTGTGCATTTTTTAATCAAAATGAGAATCATATATATTTGTAAAGATTTCTAAAAGGCAGGATATTTAATGTATTGTGAACTGGTGTAGCAGTAGTATCAGAAAGGGTCCAAGGATAGACCCTTTGCATAACCTTTTGCAACACCAAATGTGTAACCTATGAAAGAAATCATTGATAAGCTGTACTTTATTAAAGTTGAAGAATTCTGCTCTACTAAAGACACTGCCAAGAGAATGGAAAGACAAGCTACAAACTGGAAGAAAATATTTGCAAGAGACATTTGATAAAAGACTATTCTCCAAAATATGCAAAAATATCTTGAAACTCAAGTGTAAGGAAAGAACACAATTTAAAAAATGGGCCCAGCCCTGGCCAAGCGGCTCATTTGGTTGGAGTGCATCACCCCATACACCAAAAGGTTGCAGGTTTGATTCCCAGTCAGGGCATAGCTAGGTTGCGGGTTCAATCCATAGTTGGGGCACATGTGGGAGGCAGCTGATTGATGTTTCTCTGTCACATCAGTGACTCTCTTCTCTCTCAAATCAAACATATCCTTGGGTGAAGACAAAAAATCTTTTTACTATATTTTATTTATTTTAGAGAGGGGAAGGGAGGGAGGAAGAGAGGGAGAGAAACATCAGTGTGTGGTTGCCTCTTGTGCACCCCCTACCAGGGCCTGGCCCACAACCCAGGCATGTGCCTTAGACTGGGATTCGAACCATTGACCATTTGATTCGCAGGCTGGCACTCAGTCCAGTGAGCGACACCAACCAGGACAGATAAGAATTTTTTTTTAAAAATCAGCACAGGACCTTGACATATACCTCACCAACGAAGGTGCATGGATGGCAAATAAGCACATGAAAAGATGCTCCACATTATGTGTCGTCAGGGAAATGCAAATTAAAACAACAAGCTACCACTACCTATTAAAATGGTTGAAATCCAGAACACCAACAATACCAAATGCTGGTGAGGATATAGAGCAACAGGCACTTTTCATTCATTGCTGATAAGAATGCACAATGGTACAGCTACTTCGGAAGACAGTTTGGCAGTTTCTTATAAAACTAAAGATGTTCTTATCATATGATCTAGAAGTTATGCTCTTTGCTATCTACCATAAGAAGAAAATTTATATCCATCTAAAAATGTACATATGCACTTTTATATTATCTTTATTCATAATTACAAAGCTTGGAAGCAATGAAGTAATCTTGAGTAGGTGAGTAATAAATGAACTGTGGTACATTGAGACAGTGAAATGTTATTCAGCACTAAAAAGCAATGAGCTATCAAGCCATGAAAAGACATGGAGGAATCCTGAATACATATTATTACATGAGAAACTAATGAACAGAGTTCACAGACAAGAAAATATAAATGACTCTTAAACATAGCATGATCTTAAGATACAACTTAATGTTTCACTAAATACCAGTTTTTATCAGTATATCAAACATCAAATAGTTTAATAACATATAAGCATTTGTGAAGGTGTGAGTACACAGGCACTCTCATGTTGCTGATTAACCCTTAAATTGGGTGAAATCTTATGTAGGGTAATTTTTAATACTGTCAAGCAAAATTACATGTAAATATATCTTTTGGCCCAGCAAGCCAGCCTTTAGAAATTTAGCCAATAGGTAAATTCCATATCTGTGTGTGTGATACATGTATAAAGTTCTCTAAAAGGATTCCCAAAACTTAGTAATATTGCTGTCTATACGTAAGGGTAGGAGTGATGGTGGGAGTGTATTTTTCACTATGTACCTTGTATATTTTCAGAATTTTGAGCCTCATGAATTTTAAACCTATTAAAAAGTACAAATTTATTAATAGAAATGGAAAGGTACTTGGGAGGAATCATTATTTGAACTTCAGTTTTATGTTCTTTATTTTATAGAGAAAGAGGCATTATTGGAGACTTGACAGCAAATGTCTAACATTGTTTCAAAACGAATCTGGATCAAAGTATTATAAGGTAAAGATTTCACATTTTTAAAGATATGTGCATTACAATAGTGTGTTTTCCAAATATATCTGAATAATATTCATTAATTGTTATATTGGAATATACCCATTAGGACTCTGCCTGATAGTTTTTAGTAGTCACTGTGCAGTTCCTTGTTGAAGTACCTGTCCCCTGCCCGTCCATCTCATTCCCTGCAACAGCTCTGCTACCAAAGGCTGTTCTCTGTGTGTTTGTTCCTTTGTTTTTGGTTTGCCTGTCAGGTTGCTGCTGCTTTGCTTCTGGTACTGTGATTTAGATTAAACTGTTCAGAAACTCACACGATCATTGTGTGTCCAGAACAGGCCAACATGGTATTGTTTCTCTCACCTTCCCTTTTACCTTAAATTCCAATCCCCGAGTGCTTCTTTTGGCTCTTCATCTGCTTTGTACAGTATTCTTTGCTTGGCTTACTCCACATTTTACCATGCCACTGACTGACACCAACATGATTGTAATTGTATCGTAAGGAAGAGACTAGAAACAAATGACTTAAAGTTAGTTGGGGTTTATTTGATAAAGTTTTCTTGCCTTAGGAAGTGGACTAACCATAAATGATTGTTACACTTATGGACAGAATCAGACATTCTCATTTGCAGCTATTATATCTGCTTTGCTCTCCTTTTGGGGAGATCATGTAGGGCAAAAGTAGGTTTACAGTTGTGAGTGTGCAGAACAAGGTTTATTCTTGTGTTACTGTTTATTAATTATTGTTGTATTTTCCATACAAACAACTGTAAACCTACTTTTGCTGACTTTGTATCTTGCAGGCAGCAGCCAGTATAAAAGTAGTTGTTGAATTGATTTAATGACAATTGGAAAGTGACATGTATTGTCTACAGCAGCCATTGGCTTCTTAAATCCTGTCCTTCCTTACATTCTAATGACCTGCCATAGGGAATCACTGACAGTTACGATACTTCGTGCTCTGCCTCTGGCCTTGCTGCACATGCAGACTATTCAAGGAAGATACTCTCACAAGGCTTGACTGTATGTTCCATGGGCCACATACTTGTGTTTGTATTAATAGCATTTATTAGAAATGCATGTTTTTGGTTGTTTAGTATACTGGAAATAAAAACAAAGTTTTATATTTTCCAATGCTTTATTTTTACTTCAGGAAATTCCACTTTCAGAAATTCTCCGCATATCCTCGCCACAAGATCTCACAAACATTTCACAAGGCAGCAACCCACACTGTTTTGAAATCATCACTGATACTATGGTATACTTTGTTGGTGAGAACATTGGAGATAGCTCTCACAATCCTGTTCTTGCTGCCACTGGAGTTGGACTTGACGTAGCACAGAGCTGGGAAAAAGCAATTCGCCAAGCTCTCATGCCTGTTACCCCTCAAGCCAGTGTCTGCACTTCTCCAGGGCAAGGGAAAGATCACAGTAAGCAATATGCTTGTTGATGGCTTTTTTTTCCCCTTCAATTCTTAAGCATTTTGTGGTGTGGTCATATTTTCTGTATGTATTTTTAATGCTCAATTTAAGCTTTGGTATTAACAAAGCTTAAAGTTAATTCCTTTACACAGTTATGTTGGTTATAGAGTATACATGAAGTCCCCTAGAGCCAGACTCCAGGGTCTGTCTCCCTACATTTAAATCCTGGTTTGGCCAACTTACTGTGTGATCTTAGACAAGTACTGTGCCATTCTAAAACATTACCTTCTTTATAGGGTGGTCAGTATTAAATGAAGAAGGACATATAAGATATATATAACAGTGTTTAGCATCCATCCATGAATTATTGTTGGATTAACTTGATATTAGTATTTTGCTTCAATAACAGGCTATAAAGTGTTATGGTTTCTTCACATCATACTCAAGAAATCTGTGAAGTCAGAAATGCTCTATTTCTTTTAACCAAATTAAAACATTCAGGAATATTTTAAAAGTATTGAAATATATGTCCTTGGCACCAACAAAATTTGATAAAGGTTCAGTTGAACACTAGGTCAGAAAGCCATAGTATAATGGCACTTTTCCTCCACTGGCATGTTATTTATGGGGAAACACAACTAATTTATTAAACAAATACATATCTGAATTGAAACAGACATCAACCAGTTTTTAAGTGTAATTTATTTCAGTTCAGCTGTATTTTGTGCAGCTATTCTTAGCATTATGATAAGTCCTGAGCTAGAATACAAAAGAAAACCAGAAATTTTAAAGGCCATTTAAGGAGAAAAGACATATATGCGCAAGTGTTAGATGGTAGCATGAAGCAGTAGAGTGCAAAAATAAGTAATGCATTACTCGAACTGCATAGGAAGCATAAACAGAAATTTCCTGGTAGAAGAACCTGATTTGGGCTTTGAGCTTGGATCGTAGGTAGGTAAGGACAGGCAGGGCTAAATGGCAGAGGTGGATGGGGTAGTGTGTTCTCTAGTTGAGGAGACAGTGTGATCAAAGGGAGAAATGTAACGACCATGAACATGTTTGGTATCTGATGTCATTAGAGGATGAATAGGTGAACGTTCACAGTGCTCCTCAAGTTTGGTGGGATTTTAGACAGAACTTTAGTATATTTTAATTAAAATCATAGACCTTTTCTCCTATATAATATAGGCACGTGCATACAAGTTACATATATCATTGGATTTAGGGACCTCCTCCCTAGGGTTAAGGGTTTCTAAAAGCAGAACTGAAGAAGGGTTAAGAGTAAAGATTCTGGAGAATGAAACCCCAGTTCTGCCACTTAGTAGCTATGTGATCTTGGCCTCTGCATTTAAATCTCTCCTGTGTATGGTGTCAGATGGGTGAGAGATTTATTGGGATGATCGCTTAGTCAGAAGTATAATATCTAATCACTGAAACCAAGATAGTATTATATGTCACATGTAATTGAAAAATAAAAATAATTTAAAATAGAAAAAAACTGGATTGAGCTAGATAGTGCAGGCCTTTGAAACTAAATATTGATTTAAACTAGGAAACTGCGACTACTGAAAAGCAGAGTTTTAAACACATTAATTTTGTTGATGCTATGCCTTTTTTGTTTCATTAATATTTGAAATATTTTTAAATTGACTAAAAATTGAGTTTTTTAGTCATATTCCTTATTTTTTTAGCTATATTTTACTTAACATTTCCTTGTTAATGATGTTTCATATTTTTATATTTGGAACTATAAAGAAAACTTCGTATCTTGTTTCTTTGGTTGTCTCCAAGGGTCTGGGTGTTTGATATCTAGTCTCTTGCTTACTTCCCATGTTCCCCCATTCTCTTTTTCTTGATACTTTCTTTACGTCCCAAGTGATACAAACCTTTAAACTTTCTAGAAATATATAAAATGAGAAAGTGCTCCCTATACAGGTAAAACGTCCTCCCATTCCCAATTGCATATCTCCCCCTCAGAAAACAGTTAATAGTTTGGTGTATATTTATTGGTTTGGGGGAGGATGGGGGGAAGGTACCTATACTACCTGTACTATATTATCATATTTTTATAAAAAATGTAGTTATACTGTGTTCTTTTTGCAACTTTCTGTTATCCACTATTTAATATATATCAGATATATTTCAATGTCAATATATTGATTTACCTAATTTTTAAATTTTTTATTAAAGTAATATATATGCTTCTTACATTTTAAAAATTACAAACTGTATAGAAATGTATAAAAACTAAAATCTTTGTTCCCCAACTCTGGCTATCTCACTCACTAGAAGTAATCTTGTTTTTGTTTGTTTTTAATGCAAAGCTACTACCCTGCAACTTACCTTTATCACCTAATGATAGGTCCTGGATATCTTTTGATTCAGTGCTTACAGCTCTACACTATTAAGTGTTTAGATAGTGTCCCTTCGTATGGATGTACCATATATAATTGAACCAGTTCCCTCCTCCTGAATTAGTGTTGCATGTGTGAATTTTTTTAACAAATGTAATTATATTACTTTAACTGAATGTTAGCCAGTGTTTTAAATTTCATATACTCTGGGTATTCACATATCAGTAAATATTAATATTGTTAAGTCATATACTGACAATCTTGTTTTTTCCTCATACATCATTCTTGTATTTTACAGAAGATTTGTCTACCAGTATCTCTGTATCTAATTGTCAGATCCAGGAGAATGTGGTAAGTAAAAATTACCCTTCTATGATCCTCAGGTTTCACATCCATGGATTCAACCAACTGCAGAGCAAAAACAGTATTTTTGCTCTATAGTTGGTTCTGCAGTATTTTTGTCCTCAGTTGCAAAGGGCCAATAGTAGTTAAGTTTTGAGGGAGTCAGAAGTAATATGTTGATTTTCAACTGCATGGGGGTTGTCATCCCTTACCCTCACATCGTTCAAGGGTTAGCCATACTGAATATTGTATGGCAGGCACTGGACATTTTGACACTTTATATACTCAGAAATCTAGTGAGATAGATGTTACTATATCCACTTTCCCAAGAAGAAATTGAGGCTAGGAGGTGAAATTATTTGAGCGACTACCATGAGACAGGAGCTGGCTGGGAATTAAATAAGATAGAGAGTCCTGAACTTCATGGAGAATGCAATACATACCCAAACAGAAGAGTGACCTTAACTGAAGAGGTATCAATGGCATTAGAGAGTATGTCTCCGCTGCCCCCACCAAAATTTCTGACAACCATTATTGATTAAGAAAACAAGAAAGGAAGGAAGGTAGGAAAGGGGAGGGAGGTCAAAAGAAGGGATGAAATTGTGGAGTGGATTGGAGTTACAGATTTTTCTCATACATACTCTTTTTATTAGTCTTTCCAAATTAGCCTAATGTTAATAATATGAAACTTTTGAGTTTTCTTTAAAAAGAAAATTACGTTTAAAAACGTAGCAAATCTCTTTAATGGTAAAACTTTGTTCTTAATTTTTTTATGTTAGCTTACTTTTTAATTCACTACTTAATAAGTCTAAGATTTCTTTAGTCAAAGCATTTTTTCCCAAAGGTCTCTCTCTCTTTTTTTTTTAAGATTTTATTTATTAATTTTTACCGGGGAAAAGGGATGGAGAAAGAGAGGGAAAGAAATGTCAATGTGTGGTTGCCCCTTTCGCGTTCCCTCCTGGGAGAGCTGGCCCTCAACCCAGGCGACTGGGAATCAAAGCAGTGACCATTTGTTTCGCAGGCGGGCACTCCGCCACTGAGCCACACCAGCCAGGGCCCCCAAAGGTCTTCCTCCAGAGTTCATTATACTTGCACATTGAGAGTGATAGTATGAAAATTAGGCTTACTTTTCTAGGACATAGAAAGCCTGTTCATAAAGTATTGTTATGAAAATTAGTTGCCTATGTCATAAAAATGAAAATGTACTGAAGCGTTTGAATGAAAAGAGTTAGAGGTGTTGACAGTGCTTTGTAAAGGTAAATTATACTTACTGCATCCTCTTTCCTAAACAGGACATCAGTACTGTTTACCAGATCTTTGCAGATGAGGTGCTCGGTTCAGGCCAGTTTGGTATCGTTTACGGAGGTAAGTGAGTAGTCATTTTTATATTGTATACACGGTAGAAAGGTTGTGAAATTTTACATCTGCCAGATGTTACATCTTACGACATTAAGTTACAGAATTAGAAAATTAGTTTCATAGGAGCCTTGCTTTATTCCTGTAGCTCATACGTAAAGATATTTGTGTGGGAAAAATAAGTGGCTTGAGGTTTATGTTGGGCTGTTAGGCTTATTTATTGAAGTGTATGCCATACTGATTTTCCACACAAACGGCACCATTTGTCTACTGTTTGCTCTGTGACTTAGGATATTGGCAAAGTCATTTAACCCCACTGTGCCTCATTATCTTTATCAGTTTAATGGAGTTGATAAAGCTGATCTGCATAGCTCACAGGGTTGTTCGTATTAAACTTTATGTAAGGGTATGTACATGAAGCTATGATCCACATTGCAAAAGAAATGTAATGTTAAACCCCTGTCATCCCTTGCTGAGACATTAATCTCCTAGTTGGCCTTACTGCCTCCAGGCTTGCTCTTATATGGTTAAATCACTCTGGGGTGATTCAGTGAACCTAGAATAAAGGTATACATTGGTACAGTGTTTCCATCTTGACAGAGTCTCTGAATACCAGGTCAGGGAAGTTACTCATTTATTTAATAAGGTAGGTTATTTTTCACCAAAAAGTTGATTCAAATTTCCTACCACTTCAAATAATGAAACACCCTTTATAAGGCACAAATTCTGTAGAGGGAGAACATAGTTTATTTCTCAAAATTAAAAGTGAGTGAAGGAGAAAGAGAAAAATGAGCCCAAGAAAAGAAACTTAAGAGTAAATCCTGCCCTGGCTGATATGGCTCAGTGGATTGAGTGGTGGCCTGCAAACTAAAGAGTTGCCAGTTCATTTCCCTGTCAGGGCACATGCCTGGGTTGTGGGCCAGGCCCCCAGTAGGGTGGGGAGGGTGCAAAAGAGGCAACCACACATTGATGTTTCTTTCCCTCTCTTCCTTCCCTCTCTCTAAAAATTAAATAAATTTATTTAAAAGTAAATTTATATAAATTTGTGTCTGTGAACAACTTTCTGATAAGCTTGTGTGTATAAGTTGTCAATTTGCTTTTTTCTTTTTTGTTATACTTTTTTTTTAACTAGGAAAACATAGAAAGACTGGAAGGGATGTGGCTATTAAAGTAATTGATAAGATGAGATTTCCTACAAAACAGGAAAGTCAACTCCGTAATGAAGTGGCTATTTTACAGGTAAAAACAAAACAAAACAAAAAGTTGTCTTGTATTGGTTTTAATTTTCGATTTATGAATTTTAAATCAAAGACTATTTAGTACTGGTAAGGTTCATTTTTTTATTTTTGTTTTGGTCTCATGTTATATGACCTTTTGGCTCTGAGAGGGTGGACATCTCAATTAATTCCTTCAGTTTTTTTTAAAAAGGAAAAATTAGATTATAGTAAGGTAGGAGTTATGTGGACTGCCACTATTTTGTGTTATGGTAGTAATTTACTAAGAACTCATTTTTATAAGTAAAATCTTCTTTAAAAAATAAGATATCAATCTTAATTCAGGTGCTTAAAATAATTGACACATTTATCATATTTTTTGGTGAGGTCATTTTTGTACCCACCCAATTCTTACCAATGAGGTGCTTGATTATTATAGCAATTACTATAAAAATAAAGACTGCTTAAAAATTGTTTACCTCTTAAAAATAGTATTTCTTATTCAGTCAGAACTCTAAAGATTTAATTTAATAATTTAATTCATTAAGGTATATTTTAAAATATATATTGGCAATGATTTAAATCCCATAAAATAAATTACTCTATATTATTTCCTCTTTTTTTTTGCAACATGTGGGTTTTATTTAATCATGAAAATGATGAATATTAACTTTCTGTTCTTAGAATGTTACATTCTAATAGGTTCCTTATAGGCACGATAGGTCAGTGGTTTCATTACTAACTTAACAGTTGGCCAGTGTCCTATGGTTAAACTGTTGTACACCTTCATTTTGGGGATAGTACCTTATACGCTAAATGGAAAATATTAGAACCACTGCAGTTCACTGACAAAAATTAGATTATTACAGAGAAAGCCTATTTGTGGCAATAATAATTTCTTTGTTTTTTTTGACGTACAAAGCTACTTTTTAAACATTTTTAATTTAATCTTTATTATACTTTTTTTCCATTATCATTTAGTCCTCTTATATCTCCCTCCCCCAGCAGTCACCACTCTGTTGTCCACGTCCATGCATCCTTTTTCCTTTTTGCTCAGTCCCTCTGCCCCTCACCTCCCTACCCCCCAATAGCTGTCATCTGCTCTCCATCTATAAGTTATTTTCATTTAACATTTTTATGTCTTTTGGGGGTCATCTAAAAGACTAAAATTCAGCTTTTATCTTTTTAATTTTTCTGATAAACATTTACCTTATTTATCTTAAACGTTTATTTTATCTTTTTAATATCTAATATATCATAATATGCAAGTTTCTATTAACTCATTGTGTAGCTTTTGTGTAATATGTAAGAAATTTTGGTGATGTGACAGTTAATGCTGTCTGATGCGGACACTGGCCAGCAGTGTCTGCGGCATTATGGATGAGATATGAGATAAATTCACACGGACTACCGAGTCCTGTGGAGGAAAAGGGACAGCACGGCTACCCTCTCAAGAGGAGAGCGCCCCGTGCCCTTGCCTAGACAGGCTTTTTATTTGGTTTCAGTTTGCACAGGAATACAGGTAAAGTTCATTGATCATTGTCAGGCAGGAAGGATTAAACAATAGATAGCATACAAAGAACTACGAGGGCTTATTCTTATTCAGAGCCCTTGTTAGCTAAAGGGCTACAAAACTTTGGGAAACAAACTCATTTCCTTCCTGGACCCTTATCATTTAATTAAGAACATTCTTAGCAAAGCAGGTTTCACAGGAGTTTATGTATTCTTTCTCAGGCCTGATCACCGGAGGAACCCGCCCTTTCTAGCACAGGGCTGCACCATCCTCTGTCATTGTTTCAGGATTAAGTCAGGCAGAGGAGGCAAGATAGCCACGAAATTAGGAGACTTCTCAAAGACAGAATGAGAATTCAGGCTTTGTCAAAGCTGAGGGGTGAGGGTCCATTACTCCCTTTGCTGTAGCCCCCCAAGTCCTTCCTTGGGGCCTCCACATGATCGTGCCTGTCTTAGGTCGTTCCCCCCTTGGGGAATCTTACCCGTCATTGGCTAACCAATCAAGCATTGGGGGCCAGTTATGGATGAAGTAAAAGGAGCAGAAGTGGCGCCCCTGCCAGGGAGATAAGCTTTGTTTCCTTAGAGGCTTATGGTCCGAAGGTCACTCCCTCAGCCTTAGCCATGGGGGGGTTACAGCTCCTAAAACCAGGCATGGCGGCTCCCAACAGCTGTCAGTGCCCCATCTGCTTATGGGTGAAGTTCAAGAAGACACAGCTCACTGAACGTGTGCTTCCTTGAAGAAGGTAAGAAATTTATAAACACATAATTAACTTTATATTTATTATATTATTGGTCACTAGCAGTAACATCTTCCTCACTTCTTTTTCAGAGGAGTGACAATCGAAGATTGGTCTGTAAGTTTCCTCGCTAACTGCAAGGCTGCCTCCTGCAAGGAAAGCCAGCTTAGAATATTATTAGCATTCTCACTCTGTAGTAGGGAGTGGATACATTGTCAAGAGATCTTTTTTCATACCTAATTTTGGAATCTTTCTCATTGTCTAACTAATATGCAAAAAATAAATATTAAAGATATACTCCTAAAGCGTGATTTCTTGATGTCACTTTGATCACAAACACAGAACCTCTTTTCACCCGTGTTATCAATTCTGGGCCACAGTAACTGAATAATGCATGTGTAAAAACTGTTAGTACATCCTTCTGGTTATTTTCCTTGAAATTGCCCAACTGAGATGAGAATTAAGTGATTATAACATGTCTTCAAGTATAATGCTGCTTGGAATATCACGATGTTTTAAGCTGATTGGTAAATTGGAACATTACGTTGTTTTAAGTTGATCAGTAAACAATATTTTGTGCTTCTGCATTTTTCTAAACATTTTTAAAAAAGAACAACCATGATTTAAACATTGAGTTAAAAATGACTAAGACACAGTCGCTGCCCCCAGGGAGCTAACGAGACTACAGAGTAAGAAAGATGCGTGCACACATGATGTGGTGCCGTGGAGTAACCATTGCTGCGGGTGTAGAGTGCAGTGGAAACAGTTGCAGTAATCCTGAAAAGAAGTAACGTGAGAGCTAGAATGAAGGCACTTGCAGGGGGAATTGAGAGATGATGGTGGATTTTAAAAACATTTTAAAGATGGAGTTCAGCTTCACAGAGGCCAAAAAAAAAAGTTTGCCGCCTTAGCATAATTAGATACCAATAATAAGGGGAAAACGCTAGAACAAATATATTTCTATTAATAAGAAATAAAGAGCTTAATCATTTGGGCAAACAGAGAATACTTAAGATGGAGTTGGGATAGGGAAGCCAGATATTTTAAGATTTTAAAATGGAAGCAGAGGAATTTAGATTTATGCCCAGAAATAAAGAGCCATTAAACATTTTTGAGCATGGCTGACTTCTCAAATTTGCTGTAGAGGACAATTTATTTATTTTTCTCCAGTAAGATAGGTCACTTTTTATTAGCAGAAACAGTATCACATTCATCTTTGTATGGTTCAGCCCTGCTAACATAGTATAGTACTCCAGAAACAGGATGATGGAGATACAGAGATGTTGAGCCTCAAACAGGGAAGACCAAGTCAACATGAAGGAGAATCCAGACTTAGGTAAATAAGTACCTTAAAAACAAACGATCTCTTGAGCAAAAACCTTCACAAATACCAGCCCCAAAGAGCTCTGTGTAATTGACTCAAATCTGGCAATTGGTGCCTGTTCATGGACAGCATAAAGTTAGTGTCAGAAGATTAAAAATAGGAAAAGGAAAGGTAGTGGTAATGGACAGGGGCAGTTACAGGATCATATTGAGGACACATTCTTTCCCCTCAGTGCTTAACTCTCCATAACTTGGAAAAATCATAATCCATGATGCTTTTTATTTTCTATTATTTTTCTAAGCTGTTTTTCTTTCTATGCCATGTATCCCATACAATTAATCCTGCAACTTTTCAGAATTTGCACCATCCTGGGATTGTAAACCTGGAATGTATGTTTGAAACCCCTGAACGAGTTTTTGTAGTAATGGAAAAGCTGCATGGAGATATGTTGGAAATGATTCTGTCCAGTGAGAAAAGTCGACTTCCAGAGCGAATTACTAAATTCATGGTGACACAGGTATTTTAACTCTTTTTTAAAACCAGAGAATAATTTTTCTGGCAATAAAAGGTAACTGCTTAGTTTTTTATTTTAATTTTGACTTAATCCTATCTTAAAGGTTGTCTTATATATTAACATTGTTTTCTCTTTATAATTTTTAAATTACAGTTGACAAAGTCCTGTATTAGTTTCATGTGTACAATGTAGTGATCAGACATTTGTATACTTACAAAGTGATAACCCTGATAAGTTTATTGCCCATGTGATACTATACATGGTTGTTAGAATATTATTGACTGTCTTTCCTATGCTGTACTTTATTTATTTATTAAATATGTTGTGATTAAAAACTACATAAGAGAATTAAATAGCATTATGTATATTTTACATTTTCATAATGTGGGAATTGTTAACCTTGAAGAACAGAATAACACTTTTAGTGGATGACCTGTAGTGGACTTTTCAAATTACTGTACCATTTAATAGGTCAGATTAGGGTTTAGGTGTGACTTTTCCAGGCACTGAAAAAAATCTGTCTTCTTCTGTAACAGATACTTGTTGCTTTGAGGAATCTGCACTTTAAGAATATTGTGCACTGTGATTTAAAGCCAGAAAATGTGCTACTCGCATCAGCAGAGCCGTTTCCTCAGGTGAGATACTCTCTAAACACCTTCAGTATCATTTTAAGCAGCTGACTGCATTACGAAAAACCTGTGTAACGAAAGGCAGTGCTGTAGGTTCAAATATATAACCACTTTCCAGAAATGGTGTTCAGCCTGTTAATTGCCAGTGAGGATTAGTACCTGAGTAGTTTGCATTCAGATTTTACTAATCATATTATTTTCATTAAGGCTTTTTAGACTTAACCAGGTCTCAAGGAATACCTCCTGCACATACTGTTCACAATTCACCTCTCTCTGTGGTTTGGGAATGAAGTGGGGGAGGGTAAACCTTGGTAGGTAGATGCTCCTTGCTCAGGACAAATTACCCACAAAATAAAGCAAACTGGAGGGTAACTTCGATTTTGGAGATAACAGATTTTGATATCTAGAGGGCAGTAAGCCAACTCCTTTTGCTCTTCAGAATGTTATATTTCAAACAGTTTCACCAAAACCAACATATGAATGACATTTTCCATCCCCACCAGCACTCACATGTATATGACGACATTGTGTGTATGCCTTATGCGTGATATATTGATTTTACTCAGTTAAATTTCATTTCACTGAAAGATGTTGATCTTGATCCAAATTTATTTCATAACCTAAAAATGGATCATAACCCAAAGTTTGAAGAGTTTTCCTGAGGATATACGTCGCAGTGCATGCGTTTTTCATGATTATGTCATTGATGAATCCTCCAAATAGCTAGAATATCTGTTGCCAGACTGTTGACATACATTGAAATATGTCCAACTAGACAAATGGCTGGAATAAAAACAGCAGATGTGTAAATTCAACTCCAATTGTCTTTCAAAGAAAAGGTATTTTTAAAAATCACTCCCCTTTTTTAAAGAAGAAATCATACTCTTTCTTTTATAATGCTTATGTGATTAAAAGTGATTCCTTATCACTGTGAGATCAAAAAGGATTCCCTAATAGTTGGTACAATGTTTTAAATAAAATGCTTCCATATCGCATCTCATTAGATATTCAAACTAGTATGGGCAAAGGATGCACACATCCAGAGCTAAGGCTAAAACTCCAGCTTCGGGGCTTCCGCTTTAGCAGTTCCCATTGTTCCACTAAGAACAAGGGAAAATACCATCATTTACTTGACAGTCTTTTTTGCTCAAGTGCTAGCCATGGTCACACTTCTTTATTCAGTTGCCAAACTGTCAAGTCCTCTTTACTGTATCAGTATATTAGGTAAACTATGGCTTTTAACAAAAAATAAATAAAAGGGATAGTTCATATTTCTTCATGGTCAATAGTCTTGTTCTTCGAAGGCTCAAATAAAGAAGTAGCCAAATTCAATGACGCAGAACAAATATCATCCTAAAAACATGTATGAAGGTCCATGTCCCCCAAATAGTATCACTTGAATACACCTTCACCTCTGCTGTCTTGTCACTCTTTGTACCACTGGCTCAAACAGGCCACATCCCTGCTCTCATTTTATATTAATGCTTTTCTGAAGACATTTTGTGAATTGGGGCATTTCCTCTGGGAAGGGCTTGGTATGTGCTTATTCAGCATGAAGGCATCATTCATCACCCACATCTGGACCTCCTACTAGAAGGCAGCAAGTTAAGCGTTCTGAGCTTTGCCAGGCTTCCCACTTCCCACTTCCGGAACTCTGTTCCCAGATGGACATGTTAGTAACACGAGTACCTTCAGATACAACCTTAAAAATCTAAACATCTGCTTAGCAATAATTAGTTCCACAGGCATAGAAAAAACACTGTTATTCTTTTAAGCAATCTCTTAAGTGTATTTCAGTTTCATTTGCTTGCCAATTTATAGTATCCTTGGGAAGAGAGATTATAAGATTAAGCAAAATAAAGGGTAAGTTTTTAAATATCATAACTTATTTTTCATTCAGTAAACATTTGTTAAGTACTTTTATGTGCCCAGGCACTGTGAGTCCACTGAGAATTCAAAAATGAAACATAACTCTTGCTCACAGATGATGAAAAAGTAATCTCCTTAAACTCCAAATGATAAGAGATCAGCATCCTCCATTTCATGAAGACACTTTGAACACTTACATTACCAGTCTAGTATTTGGCATTCTGGAAGCTAGAATCCAAAAGTGGTTTTTTGAAAGATGCACTGTTAGTGATGAATCATAGCTTATAAATGTATTTTACCATTTCCCTATCTACAGTTACTTCACGTTCATAATCAGTACAGTTGGTAAGTGTGTTGAAATAATACACTATCATATTTAGGTACAGGTATATGTAGGTAAATAGATAGATAGGCATATTTAATCATATAAAACTAACACTACCCTTTGAATTCCAGGTGAAGCTGTGTGACTTTGGTTTTGCACGCATCATTGGTGAAAAGTCATTCAGGAGGTCTGTGGTGGGAACGCCAGCATACTTAGCCCCTGAAGTTCTCAGAAGCAAAGGTTACAACCGTTCTCTAGATATGTGGTCAGTGGGAGTCATTGTCTATGTGAGCCTCAGTGGCACATTTCCCTTTAATGAAGATGAAGATATAAATGACCAAATCCAAAATGCTGCATTTATGTACCCACCAAATCCATGGAAAGAAATTTCTGGTGAAGGTAAAAAAAAAAAAAATTAGCTCTATGCCTTTTAGTCTAAAAATCTTTGTGATCTTCCATCAGTCTGTTTTGACTTCTCCTTTTTATATCTCCAATTCATCTTCCAAATACAATTTAGTTATCAATTTTTGAGCACTTTTCTTGGTTCCCAGGCATAGCACTCATCCAGTCCCCAACTGGCTCATTTTGAAAACACTAAAATCTCTAAACTGTCCTTCCCAGTCACCAGTGGTAAATGCATCTTCAGGAAACACTGTTTTCATGTTGCTGGCCTCCCTCTGCATCTGTGTCTGCAATTCAGCCCAGGCTTACTTCTAGCCCATCTCCCACCACTCCCCTAGACAGTCCTGGCTGTGTCCTCTTCTCTGAATTATTTTCTGCATTTTGCTGAGGCCTTCGCCTGCCTATAGCCCCTCCTCCCCACTATTATAATCCTGCCACTTTAGGGACCCCTCAACTGTGAATCATCTACCAGGCTCTTTCCTGAATTCCTCCTATAACCTGTATAAGATCTACTTTGGCTACTAGTTGGGCATATTTTTTCCTTAAATATTCTGTTGTATTCCTATCTTCAGAACTACATCGTAAGCTCCTTGAAAGGAGACCTTTAGCTCAGGTCCTTTATATCTGGAATGAGCTTCATAGTTAATAGACACTCACCAGTTTGTTTTCAGCTCTCCTGTGGATCCCTACTGGAAAGCTTTATACATTTATTTTTCCTGCCTGATGAAGGCTTTTGAGTTTTCTATCCCTGGTTCTGTGTCTAGCAGCAATGACTTGATTGGCCCCCTTTAGTTTACTGATATGGATAGGAAGCGTATACATTTCAAACATATCTAGCAGTCCCATAGAATTTAGTAGAACTACTGCTGGGGAATATCCCCACCTGGATTTAGCCAACCCTTGGAACAAGGGAGTCTTTTTGTTATTCCAAAAATATCCAACCAAAGCAGAAAGATTGTCATTAATATGGGAGAAGTTTAAGGAACAGCATGTAAAGACAGTAGCAGGCTCATTTGGTAGTGAGCAGAGCTGATTGAAAAAGTGCACGTGCGGGATTAGGGATGTTACCTCAGCCGTCTCAGAGCTCCTGCAGCAATGTGGTCTGTAGACCTCTCACATCAGAAAGGCTTGTTGAGATTATAAAGTCCTTTGACTCTCTTAAGAGATTCAGATTCACCAGTTGGAATGATGTTTTAAATAAATGCATTTTAAATAAATACCTCAAGTGATTCTGATGCACATGGTAGGCCACCGTTTAAAGTGGAACAATGAATAAAGGTTCGAAGTGTTTAGACTGAAGAGAAATCCATAATTAAATTCTTAAGGAAAACCTTTGCTAGTTTAGTGGCATGTAGAAGAGAAGTAGAACTAGTGTCTGCCACTTAGTTCTTTCCTGGGTCCAGGCCGTCTCAGTATTTCAGTTGTATTGTTACAGAAAGCTACAGGCAGAGTGTAGTTGTATGGTTGCTTTGGTTTTGCAGTTGGTCCATTTATCCAAATAATTGGGTAAAATATATATGTCAAGATCTCACCAAATACAGAACACCATGAATTTAACTTGTTAAGACCTGTTGAGTATGTAACTCAAAACCTAATAAACCTAACCTTAACCCTAAACCTATCCCTGTCCTACCCTAACCATAATCCTAACCCTAAACCTAATTTAAAATCAAATCCTAATTTCAAATCTAACTCAAACCCTAATATTAATTAATACTAATCATTCAACCCTAAAACTAGCTCTAAAAAATTACCCTAACTCAAAACCAATTCCTGACAGTCACCTAGCTCTTTCCCTGTCCCAACCTAAAATGTAATTTGAACGCAAACCATAATCTCATAGATAATTCTTACCCTAACCTTAATGATAAACTCAACCCTAACCTTACCTAAATACTAAACCTAATCATATTGCAAAGCCTAACCCAGTCCTGGCCCTCCCTGAATACAATCTAACTGTAATTTAAAACCACGCTGACTTAAAAGCCAATTCTAACCCTAACCTTAACTCAAACTTTAACTATAACTTTAGTCCTAAACCTAGATCTAACTGTTACCCTAATGGTAACACTATTTTGAACCCAAACCCTAACCTCAAAGCTACTCTAACCCTAATGGTAACTCTAATAATAAACTCAAGCCTAACCCTGTGTCTAACCCTAATCCTAAATCTCTCCGTAACCCTAAACCTAACCTTAACCCTAACCCCTACCCTAGCCCAAACTATACACCCTACTCTAACTCTACCCCTTAACCTAATGATAATCCTTACCCTAATCGATACCAGCACTCTATCCTTGAAGGTAAGTTTAACCATAACCCTAACCAAAAAAAAAACAAAAACAAAAAAAACTCTGTTGAGTATGAACTTTTGATGTTACCATATTTCACTGGGTAGAACATGCTCCTGTGCATAATGCATACCCACATTTTTGTTCATGTTATACACAGGATTATTATTCCCATGGTATGTAGTCATTATACCCAAATATAACACGCATTCTTGTTTTTCCCTCAAAAAATTGGGCAAAAAAGTGTGCATTATACATGGCAAAATATGGTAAGTTACCTCCTCAGTCTGACTCCATCTTTGGAGGCAAGGTAATGGGTTTGGCAACTTTTCTAGACCAAACCAGGGACTAGAAAGCAATAAGTTATTGGAGGGGAGGGGAGACAAAAAAAAAAAAAAGAACAACACAGCACCCAAAAAACAAACCCAACTTGTAATCGGAGTCTGTTTTATTATTATTGAAATCAAATTAATACTTTGCACCATGTGCTAAGTACCATTAAAGGCCCTTTACATGTATTAGGCTAATGCCATCTTCTCAACAACCTTATTTTACAGATGAGGAAACTAAGGCAGATTATATGGTAACTGATCCCCTATCACAGAGTAGGAGGAAGAATGACTTCAGACTAGCCAGGCTGGCTCCAGTCTGTAATTTTTTTTCCCTGAGCTTTTTAAAAAACTCATTGGGGGCCCCATTGGTTAATACAATTATATAGGTCAAGTGTACATTTCTATATTACATCATGTCTATATTGTGTGTTCACCATCCAAAAAGTCTAGTCTCCTTTTGTCACCATTTATCCCACTTTTACCCTCTTCTACCTCCCTCTACCACCTCCACCCCCTTTTCCCTCTGGTAATCACTATATTGTCTGTTTGCTGTGAAGTTTTTTTTTCACTTTCTTAATCCCTTCCCCTGTTTCACCCAGCACTACCCCCCACCCCACATCAGTCATTCTGTTCTGAGTCTGTTTCTATTTTACTTTGTTAGAATGCACATATAGGTGAAACTATATGGTATTCTTTTTCTCTGGCTGGCTTGTTTCACTTAGCATAAAACCTAGGTCCATCCATGCTGTGGCAAAAGGTAAGATTTCCTTTGTTTTTACTGCCAAGTAGTATTCTATTGTATGAACATACCACAGCTTTTTTTATCCACTCATCTACTGATGGGCACTTGGGCTGTTTCCAAATCTTGACAATTGTAAACACAACTGCAGTGAATATAGGGATGCTTGTTGGGTCATAAGACCGTTCCGTATTTCATTTACTCCATACTGTTTTCCACAGTGATTACTGTTTTCCACGATGGCTGCACCAGTCTGCATTCCCACCAACAGTGTACAAGGGTTCCCTTTTCTCCACGGCCTTGCCAACACGTTATTTGTATATTTATTGATGACAGCCATTTTGACAGGTGTGAGGTGATAAATAAGATTTTAATGTGCATTTCTGATTAGTGACATTGATCATCTTTTCATGTTTATTGGCCATCTGTATGTCCTCTTTGGTGAAGTGTCTATTCAGGTCCTTTGACCATTTTTTAATTGGATTGTTTAGGATTTTTGGTGGAGTTTTTTGAGTTCTTTATACATTTTGGATATTAACCCCATCAGATGTACAAGATCTGTCCAGAAGTTATCCAGCCATGTATTATGAAAAAGAGAGGCATTTCTTGAAGAAGATACAAGAAACATCGTACTTAGGACAATGATGCCTCAGTCCAGTCCTCTTCAAAGTAGGCATCTTGGGACCTCACACAGTTCTCCCAATCACCATCAGCTGCCCCATCATCTTTTCCTGAATCTCATCAATGGTCTGAAATCTCTTCCCTTTCAAAGGTGATTTTAGTTTTGGGAAAAGCCAGAAGTCACAGGGTGCCAAATCTGGGCTGTAGAAGGCTCAGTCACCTGGATGATTTGATGTTTCACCAGAAACCTCTCCACAAGACATCATGCATGAGCGGGTGCATTGTTGTGATGAAGCTGCCCATCACCAGTTGCTCATAGCTGCTGCCTTCTGAATCACCTGAATAATTTCTGTGGAGTAATGTTTAGACTTAACGCAAAATTTGATACAGACTCATTGCAGTACTCAGTCATTTTGAGTGTCACAACCACACAGTACCTGTGCTCACTCAGTGGGCATCTCCTACCCTCACTGACTAGTACAGTGAAGTCATCATTGTTCACCTGTGCGCATTGCAGTCCAGTCTCCTTGGCTGCCAGGTTACATCCATGTCGAGCAAACTGTTCTCAGTGGTTGGACTTTTTCTGGACAGACCTTGTGTTATTGGTGAATGTGTTCTCCCATTGTGGGATTGTCTTTTCATTTTGCTGGTTTCCTATGCTGTGCAAAATCTTTTTAGTTTGAAGTAGTCTCATTTGTTTGTTTATTCTTTTGTTTCCCTTGCCCAGGGAGATATATCACAAAAAATGTTACTATGAGAATTGTCTTGAGATTTTACTGCTGTGTCTTCTTCTAAAGTTTTTATGGTTTTGAGACTTAACATTTCAGTGTTCAATCCATTTTTAGTTTATTCTTATGGTATAAGAAGGCGGTCTAGTTTCATTTTTTCACACTTATCTGTCCAATTTTCTCAACACCATTTATTGAATAGACTGTCTTTACCCCATTGTCTGTTCTTTCCTCTCTTTTCAGATATTATTTAAACATAAAGGCATGGGTTTATTCCTGGGCTCCCTATTTTGTTCTTTTGATCTATATGTCTGTTTTTATGCCAGTACCATGCTGTTTTGATTACTAGGACCTTGTAGTACAGTTTCCTGTCAGGTAGTGTGGTGCCTCCAACTTTGTTCTTTCTCCTGGTTGCTGGGAACTGTTTGGGGTCTTCTGTGTTTCCATATAAATTTTTGGAATATTTGTCCTAGTTCTGTGAAATATACCATTGGTATTTTGATAGGAATTGTGCTGAATCTATAGATTACTCTTGGGTAGTATGGACATTTTAATAATGTTACTTCTTCCTGTCAGAGTCTACACTTCTAATCTGTATTCTATATTGCCTCCTTAAAACAAATACACTGTAAATTCAGTAAACATTTATGGATCACCAGTATGTAGCTTAAAGACCAAGTCTTTGAGGAAAAAATCTATAACCCTTTATTTCTATGGATTGGAGTGCAGAGTTGCAGGTTTGAGGTGCTTTGTATGCCAAATTCATGTATCCAAATTTGTCTTTCCTTTAGCAATTGATTTGATAAACAACCTACTTCAAGTGAAGATGAGAAAACGTTACAGTGTGGACAAATCTCTTAGTCATCCGTGGCTACAGGTAAAAAATGTCTCTCTCTTTGGCAATCCTCATTTGAACAGATTACTGTGATTTCTTTTACCTAATGAAATCACCCTAAGATCAACAGAGTCTATACTTCTTAGAGTAACATAATTGATCTTTAGTGATTAGTTTGTACTGTGCCTGAGTCTCTGGAAGTTTTGCAATATACCACTGAAGTGCAGACCTGATAGGCAGTTAAACTCCCAGGAACTAAAAGCAGTGAATTCACCTTTTATAGGGCTTTATGTGTTCATCTCACCTTTTTGTAAGATGAACATAACATGTTATTTTGTCAAATATATTTTACTTTTAAAATGTTTGCTGAGCGGGCTGCGAACCAAAGCATCACAGGTTCGATTCCCAGTCAGGGCACATGCCTGGGTTGCAGGCCACAGCGCCCAGCAACCACACATTGATGTTTCTCTCTCTCTTTCTCCCTCCCTTCCCTCTCTAAAAATAAATAAATAAAATCTTTTAAAAAATCGTTAAAAAAAATGTCCACTGAAAGGTTTACATTTGCATTGAAAGGGTTGGAAATGCCACTTTAAACATTTGGCTTAAATTTTCCAAAAGTTATTGTGTAGATTGGTAAAAAGTTAGCCCTAAACTTCAGTGTAAAGAGAGAAGCTGCCCTGGCTGGTGTAGCTCAGTGGATTGAGCGCGGGCTGTGAACCAGGCATCGCAGGTTCGATTCCCAGTCAGGGCACATGCCTAGGTTGCAGGCCATGTCTCCCAGCAACCGCACATTGATGTCTCTCTCTCTCTCTCTCTCTCTCCCCCCCCCTTCCCTCTCTAAAAATAAATAAATAAAATTTAAAAAAAAAAAAAGAGAGAAGCTTTAGAAGTATTTCAAAGGGAGTGAGGGGGGTAGGATTAACTTCAAAAAAATGCAATCATAGTTATTCTCAGGGATTATTAAATTACTCTGATAATAGATTCTAGCTAAGCACTTTCCCCTATTAGAAGGAATAAGTTGTAGGCCTCTCGAAATATAGAACAAATGTTTAAGTGATTGTTATTAGCTACCTCAGAAGCCTGAGACAATATTTTTTAAATTTTAGAAACTAGGTAATTTCTTCATAGAAACTCAATTTGAAAACATATTTAACATTGTTAATTTAAAATATTACAAATGGAACTTATAGCAAGTACTCGTTAGTAGGGGTTTGTCAATTACATGACTAGAGTGCTAAGCAGAACATAAGGGTTGACAGGATTGTTTCTTTTATGGTTCATAACCACTTCATTTGTTTTCTAGGACTACCAGACTTGGCTTGACCTTCGAGAATTTGAAACTCGCATTGGAGAACGTTACATTACACATGAAAGTGATGATGCCCGCTGGGAAATACATGCATACACACACAACCTTGAATACCCAAAGCACTTCATCATGGCTCCCAATCCAGATGATATGGAAGAAGATCCTTAATTATCAATGACCTAAGAACTTCAGTAAGGAAGTATTTCATTTTATGGGGTGGTATTTTGTTGCACAACTGTTGCTGGAGGTCGTCATTTGCAAGGATGCAAAGACATGAGGAAGTATGATAAGGAATCGGTGACACCAATACTGTAGTTCATAATAAGTAGGTACAAGAGTGGAAAGTGAGTAAAAACACATAATGGAACCAAGATGAAGCCTTTCATAAATTTTATAGCATAAGAAATAACTGGTTTTTGTATTTTTTCCTAATCCTTCAGTTTAGTACAGTAGTGGCACTTTTATCTTCCCTTTCCTGTTCTTATATTATTTTCAAAAAAGTACAAAAAGGCAAGCTAGAATCCAGTTATTACATAGCTTGACCAAATCATATGAAAGTTATAGGGTTGACTACTAAACAGGTTTGCATTTAAGTGATATCAGGCTGCTGGCATGCAATTTTCTGTAAGGATTTTAAACATTTGTTTAACTGACCATACAGGGATTGAGGGGTTTTTACCAGACACCTACAAAAGTAGTGCTGCACTTTTTTACCTTTTTCTTTTTTTTTAGGTCAATCAAGACTCCAAAACAGTGATCCCTAACCTTTTTAGAGTTGAAACTCTGAATATCCTCTCTACAACATAAAAATTAAGTTGTCACCTTCTGTATGTTACAAAATAGCCTCCAAGATAACTCGGGACAACTGACGTTACAAACCGGGAGTAGGAACTGCTGGTCTGAGTGTTGAATTACTATGTACAATACAGAGTCTGGCGCAAATAATGCCCCCTTTTTATTACATAAAAATCTTTTATTACAAAATCATAAGCATGTAATTGTGTGACATAATATCACACTCAAGCACACCATAATGGCATTTTAGGTGAAATATTCAAATTGCTGTCTGTCTCATGCAAAACATTCACGTGCCCTACCAACCACATTCAGTGGTATTACTTCTGTTGGATCCTGTATATCTTCTCATAGCTCAACTTATGTTCCCACCGACACCGTTGTGTTGCCATTGAACACAGCTAGGTTCCAGCATTCAATGGGTGTAGACATAACTGTATTTATACAATTTATATTTATACAGGGTTGACTAATTTGAGGGAGGAAATTAATAAGGCCGGTGCAGGGTCAGTTAAAACTATAGGAAAGAATAGCAAACAGTGTCTTTTTTTCATCCCTCAGCTTGATGAAAGACTTTACAGATAGGTGGAATGTTATTATTTTTTATATTTTATTGATGATGCTGTTATAGTTGTCCCATTTTTTTTCCTCCCTTTTATCCCCCTCTGCCATGAACCTCCCCCCTCACACTGCCATGGAATGTCTTTAAATCAGTTATTTTGAGCACTTTGAGTTGAGCATGAAACACTTAACAAGGGTAGGGCTATGTTCTCAGGAGAGCAAATGACAGACTAAATACTCTTCAACATTTCAGCTCCAGTAGCCAGCTCAAGAAATTGTTTTCTACTCAGATATAATATGTAACTTAAGAGGTAGACTTTTTCATACTTTTTAAAAGGTTACTAATAGTTCCCTCCCCCCAAAGAAGTTTAATATCTGGGACTGACAAAGTCTAACAGCTTTTTGTTAACTTTTTCCCCTCCCCCAAAGAGCAAAAGATTTGGAATCAGATCTGGGTTTAAGTCTTGTAAGTCTTGGCTGCTTTTGCTAGCTTCGTAGGCCTAGCCAGGTGACAATTTGCTGAGCCTCGAGTTCCTCAATCTGTAGAATGAAGATTGTAATACTTGCCTCTGCCTTTTTCATTGTTTTGAAGATTAGATATATATGAACACAGTCAATAAACTAAAAACTATAAATTTAACTATTACTGCCCACTCAATTAGAGGCAGCAAAGAAGATTGGTCACATATGAACAAAGACTCAGAGCCAATTGAGATCTCTGAAGCCACTCCCTTACCTAGGACTGAAAACAGACTGGAGCGAGTAGCAGGAAACATGCAGTGTGCCTGTGTTCTGAGCTCTTTAGTTGTTACTTTAGCCTCACAGTCGCCATGGGTTATGTGGCATAATGAACCCCATCTCACAGATAAGTAAACTGAGGAACAGGGAGATTAACTAGCTGCTGAAGGTAGTATTTGAACCCAGTGTGGCTCTGGAGTCTCTGTCTCCAGGAGACATTCCACGTCTCTCTATTTCATTCTCATACATGAGTTTTAAAAGTCTAGTTACTTCTGCAAAACCTTTTAGAAATGTGTTTTCCCTAGGATAGAAGATGATGTCCCCAAATTTCTGCTAAGTCTGTTTGTATCAACGTGCTGAAATGGAGTAATTCTGAGTCACTAGGCACTCTGTTGTGGTTTTACTGCATAAGGTAAAAATTAACTGGAATGGTGTTTGTTTGCTATACTTATACAAGTTATAATCAAATTTTACAAGCCATGAAGTTAATTGCACTCTTTCTGTTTTTGTTGTTAAATGCCTAAGAAGTTTCCTAAATTCATAAAGGCACTGTTAGATAATTTGGAGTTAAATAATTACTCCAGATACTGTATAACCTCTATAACCTTTTTTTCGGTGTTGAAGCCGTGTTTATATAATAATTGTGAGAAACATTTGATAATGTACAAAGTAGTCTATAATGACACTGTTCAGTACATTTTTATATTTTTTGTTACATCCCACTTTTTGTAAATATCCTCGAAGAAGCTTAATAATAAAATGTATTTCCATATCACCATGCTTTTCCATGTGAAAACCTCAGCCTGTCTCTCTAGCTCTAGTAAAGGTATCCAAAGAAAATTT
This sequence comes from Tonatia bakeri, assembly GCA_004024845.1. Lineage (NCBI taxonomy): Eukaryota > Metazoa > Chordata > Mammalia > Chiroptera > Phyllostomidae > Tonatia > Tonatia bakeri. Next base: position 51,254 of record PVIA01005164.1, read on the forward strand.
TATTCGGTTGTATTATAGTCTCAGGCCTTGGTAAGAGAACTATTTTGGAAATAGTATTTGTAAATGGAACTAATGCTATATTTAAGAACACTGATTTTTTTAACTGCCTAAAATAAAAAACTACTCATTATAATTTTGTATGCAATTTGAGGTAATTATCTGGAGGTCTTATTTCTTGGAATTGAAGTCTGGAATAATTATAAATTTCCAGGAGCTTCCATTAAATAATTCACTTCTGCAACTGCCAGAGGACTTAAATCAGTTAAACACCTAATATCAAAGTAAATTTCCTAGGTTTTAAGATATGAGGCATTGCCTGACTCTTCCCCCTTAGTTATAAAAACTATTAAATAATTGAGAGGAGCAAACCAGGGGCATTTTCATCTTATAAAAATTGTCCCAAGACTTTGGGGAAACAATATGGCAGTAGAATAAGGATGACCAGGGATGGCCCAAGGCTGGACAGCACCTGGAAAATGAGGCCTCCATCTTCCTTTACTTGAGAGGGAGATAGAGAACACTCGTCCTGTCCTCAGGTAGGCAGAGAACCAACAAAAAGCAACAGTTCATCACTCTGCCAGTGAACTTCCAGTATAGTAACACCAGAAGTTTAGGACACATAGCTAATACTCTTTTCCTTTAATCTCACATGCAAATTTGTGTTGCTCCAATGGTAATTCTTCACCAAGTCCATGTGTCTGATATTAATATAAAAGTTCTATTAACCAAGACATGAGAACTTAATAGACTAAAATTTGACATCTGAAAATAAAGGAGAAGCAATTCAATTTAGAAAATTATTCATCTTAGGTAGTCTACAGTAGATTTAACTCATTATTTTAAGTACATGTCAGGTTTACTGGTTTTACTGTGATTATTAAACATTTTAAATTCTAAATTCACAGAAGCATGTGGTGTAAAAAAAAACTCAAATACCTCCAAGGAGAACAAATAAGAATTAAGTATCTTCCTACCCCTAAAACTCACTTCCAGATTGGGAAATTTAATAATGATTATTGGGTATCCCTTCCTTCATATATACAAGTAAATATCACAGAACAGAAAGCAACCGGTCTTCACTAAAATATTCATTTCTATGGAGTTACTTACAAGCGTTTCTTTAAATGTAGCTTTTTTCCAACAAAAATGGAATCATTAAAACATTTTGCACCTACTCTTTTCACTTAATAAATCTTAGAGATCTTTCCAGGTCAGAACATACTACATCATTTTTTAAAATAATACATGGGTAGTTCTATGTAATCAGTCCCCTGTAAATGACCATTTAGATTGTTTCCAGTTTTTATTGAACCAATTAGTGTTCATGTTTACTTTTTAAAATAGAAATACAGCAACTAGCTTTACTTAAAGGAAATTCAGTTTCATGATAACTTGTTTCATACCTAAGAACACAATTATTCCCACAGTTAAACAACTTTAAAAGATCAGTGCTCAGTTGTACTGTATGTAAAACGAGCCATTTTTATTGACTATGAAGAGATAAAATACTTATTTCACCTGTGATATATGAAATTAATTCCCTTTATTTTGGTTTCTTAGACAGACTTGGGGACAAAAAGTCCAAAGTTGAAATGTCACTGCCAAGCAAGTTCACTAAATCCAGCTACAGGTGATGGAGGCGGTTTTGCCTGCTGTGCATTAATCTGTCGGCTTCTACCACAAAGTCTCTGATGAGGCAGCAGCGCAAAAAAGTTAAATCTTTCTCCCATCTTTTGGGGATTCATTAACATATCATACCCCTGAAGTAATTGCTGTCTCGATGATGGCTCAGCTGATTTATCTAAAAGAACCTGAAAAGAAAAAAATTCTTAGTAAAAATAACAGAAGAAAAGATTTCTAGTTATATGCAGCAACACTAATCAGCTATTCAATAAAGCAGTGCTTCAACTGTGGTTTCTAATCAACTGCCTTGAAATCATGGGGCACTTATTAAAAACACAGGTTGCTATGACAACCCTGTGAATTTGTATGCTTAACCAATATTCCCAGAAGGTCTGAACATAATGAAGGGTTCAGATGCCCTCGGAACAGTTATAAAATTCATACCTCTAACTGCGGTCAAGTTTTCTTAATGAACATGAACACTATTTGAAAATCTTAATTCTATGTCTTATGGAGATGCAGGAGTCTAGGGCTGCTCCACCTGCAGGCCGTCTGGTGCAACTCAATCCTACACTACTGAAAAGGCTGGAGCTCCAGGGATCTGGTTAACTACAGGAACATTAAGGCCAGGTAAACTCATTTAAAGTATTTGCTGGAAATACTGTGAAATTAAAATATTTAATGATAGGGAAATAAATCATTACCTTTAGCCGGACATCAATGCCCATATTTTTTAAAAACATTTGTTGTGTTACTGGGCCCAGAGAAGCCACTCTTCCCTGTACCATTCTGCGCAGATAACTGAAGTCCACATCAGCTGTTAGGTCTGCTGTTCCTGGGGCAATTAAGACATCATGAAGCTTGTGGCCACAAAACCCCTTGAACATAATTTTTAAATAAAGTGATGAGTTTTTATCCTTTTATGCTATTATCAAGATTAAAGAAATACCTTCATTTAAACACACTTTATATAAGAACTGTTAAGGAAAATATGGCCTAAGGCACAGGTGGCAAACACAAGGCCCAAGGTCCAAATCCGGCCCCCCACCTTGTTTTAATCTGCCCCGCAGCAGTGCCGAGCTCCTTGCTCCTAGTTAAGGAGTAGTTACATTTACACAGTCCTAAAATTACATTTGGCCCTTTGAAGGCACCCACAGGCTGATGTGGCCCCCGGTGAAAATGAGTTTGACACCGCTGGCCAAAGTCAATGGTACAAACTCTTACTGTAGTAGCACCCATTTCTTCAAATGAGATGCTATGTAGAAAACCCAATATAAAGGATAGTGTTGGTGTGCCTGAAGATGTTACTGCCCTTAACATTTATTTAACATTTTTATTAATCCCTGTGGATAGAGGAGATCTCATTAATTCTCAGATGTTATTTTATAAAGTCTTACCATCAACCCATCAGAATCACCTAAGAATACAAGGTCTGTCCAGAGAAAGTCCAACCACTGTTAATATCACAAGAACAGTTTGCTTGACATGGATGTAACCTGGCAGCCAAGGAGACTGGACTGCAATGCGCACAGGTGAACAATGATGACTTCACTATACTAGTCAGTGAGGATAGGAGATGCCCACTGAGTGAGCACGTGTACTATGTGACTGTCACAATTCAAAATGACTGAGTACCGCAGTGAGTCTGTATCTAATTTTGCATTAGGCTTGAACATTACTCCACAGAAATTATTCAGATTCAGATTCAGAAGGCCATGAGCAACTGGTGATGGGCAGCTTCATCACAACACGCCCGCTCATGCATGATGTCTTGTGAAGAGGTTTCTGGTGAAACATCAAATCATCCAGGTGACTGAGCCTTCTACAGCCCAGATTTGGCACCCTGTGACTTCTGGCTTTTCCCAAAACTAAAATCACCTTTGAAAGGGAAGAGATTTCAGACCATTGATGAGATTCAGGAAAAGATGATGGGGCAGCTGATGGTGATTGGGAGAACTGTGTGAGGTCCCAAGATGTCTACTTTGAAGGGGACTGAGGCATCATTGTCCTAAGTATGATGTTTCTTGTACCTTCTTCAAGAAATGCCTCTCTTTTTCATAATACATGGCTGGATGCTTTCTGGACAGACCCTGTATGTTCCTGGACCCTATGCAGACCCTGAATCAGAACCCTGAAGGTAAGGCTAGGAAATTGGCATTTTAAACATATATCCAGGCTTTTCTTAGGTACAATAAAGTTAAAAACCGAGAACCACAAATGTAGAAAATGACTAATGGCATTTAGTTAAATGTATTTCAATTAAAGTATTCAACAGAATTGATCGTATTCAAAGAACTTTAGGATGGATGTTGAGGAAGAATAAAAAAATACACCTGGAGAAGAAAAAGAGATGTTGAAAATCTGATGGAAAAAATCTCATTACAGCAGCTACATCGGATCTCCAAAGAAGTACCAGAATTGTTTTTTAAATGAAGAAAGGGTAGGAAACTTTAAAAACTTTAGGGAAAATCTTTCCATTTTTATGATTTAGATGCTTACTAGGATCTGTGCAAACCCAGATTCTGCAAATTAAGGAAGAATGTAGACAATTCAGATCCTGTTCAAAGGAAAGTTGGACAGTGGATTTAGGCTTAGGAATAAGATCTAGAGTTAAGAGTAATTATAACATAAATTAATATTAACTATAAAATAATGTAATACAACAGTGCTAACACTGCACAAAGTAAAAATAAAGACCCTGAAATGGGCTTCAACCCTAACAAGTGGTAACTCAATGAATCATACCCAGCAACTTCGGAGAAGTCGCACTGTGGAGTCATACGTACTCTGAAGGTGTCTGTCTTAGTCCCACTGTGACCGTAATCAGCAATCAGTGCGGCACCTCCCGTCAGTGCAATGCGCTGAGAAAGCTCCTGAATAATGGCACCAGCATCAGGACACACTTCCACGTGATCCCTTGTTTCATCATGCTAGTAAGGAGAAGGTGAAAGAAAATACATCACTCAAAAGAACTGTTTCCTTAGGGTTTTTCTGGTTTTCCTACAATGAGCATTTCTTAGTTACAATAAAAATACATTTGTTCTCAATAGGAATTGTGTTCTCTACACTCAACTTTTCACATGACATCCTCTTTATTATACAAAACTCCTTGGTTTTTGATGCCATGCATTAAAGTTTACAAAGGCATTTCAATGTTAATCCTTTTTTAAAAAAATGCATGTGACCTCCCCAACCCTTCAGGTGGCCAAGTACATTGTCACTCCAGTGCCTGCCACATAATAGGTACTCAAAACACTGCTGAATGAGCAAATGGCGTTAAGTCTGATTTTAGAGAAACAGACCATATTAAACAAGTATATCACGATGCCTTCTGTTGGAGCTAAAGGCATCCTAATGATATGCTCTGTATCTAGAAACATCAGCATATGAACTAATACCTTTGTGCCTGAGGCCTTTACTTCCCAAGACATTCAAGTATTAACTAAGTATCCTCAATAAATGCCTATCAGTTTAAAAAGTGAAATGGCAATATTAATATGTGCCAACTTGACTAGTATATATGAAATTTCACTAGCTCCTAGGATAATGGAAAATTTTTTTCTTTGTAAGTAAAACATACGTTGACTCTTGCCCTCTCCTAACACCCCACTGAAAATGAAGTATTGCCCTGCCCTGAGATCTCTGCCTATAGTGGCACAGTTCTAACAGGTACAGAGTCAAAGTCAGCTTCTGGTCTCAGCTCTTCCCATTGCTTATCTGAGACAGGTTACTTAAAATCTTGGAGTTCCCTTCCTCATCACGTGTACTAGGCTTCTGAGGATTAAATGAAACAATAAACCACTCAGCCCCAGTACTACCTTATTTTCTTAGGTTTTTCTTTTTGTTCTTGCTATTTTCTTTTTGCCCCCAGTGCTATTAAATAAATTATTGTGTTTCACCCTGGCCAGGAGGCACAGTTGGTTGGAGCATCGACTAAAAGTGTCATGGTTTCGGTCCCAGGCCAGGGCACACACCTAGGTTGCAGGTTCAATCCTCAGGGTGTGTATGAAGGCAACCAGTCGATGTTCCTCTCTTACTTCAGTGTCTCTCTTCCTGCCTTCCTCTCTCTCTAAAATCAGTAATAAAATACCCTTGGGTGAGGGTAAATTAAATCAATGTGGTTTAATTATAAACCTCTGGGCATAACTGGCACATCCCAGTGTACCATGCTGACATTCTTACCATCTTAGCCTGCTCTTCAGGAGGACGGATTCTATTCCCATTCGCCCTGTTCGCATGAGGAAAAATCATCACTCCCTCTCTCATGAATGAGTACTACTCAAGAACTAAACGAATCACAAGACCCAGGACCTGGGGCTTAGCTCTTGGTAGCTTTATGAATTTGTTTCTCACTCAGGTAAAATTAAGTAGCCAGAATGTGAAAAATAGAAATGTACACAAGCACTTAGGCTTATGTTTTACAAAGAAAACTTAATTCATAGATTCATGTTTCAAAGGTCCTGTGCTTTTGAAACTGGTAACTTCTGGCCCTTGCTGGTGTGGCTCAGTGGCCTGAGTGCCAGCCTGCGAACTGAAAGGTCGCCGGTTCGATTCCCAGTCAGGGCACATGCATGCCTGCGTTGCAGGACTGGTTCCCAGTTGGGGACGTGTGAGAGGCAAACTAGTCAATGTTTCTCTCGCACATGGATGTTGCACTCCCTTCCTTTCTCTCTAAAAATAAGTAAAAATAAAATACTTAAAACTGATAACTTCTGGGTTACAAGTTCTTAGTTATGGTCTAAAAAGTAGAACTGTAAAGAAAGGAATGGAACACAGCCTAGAGCCCAAATAGTCCTGAGAAGGACAGGATTTTTTTTTAACCTTTATGCACAACCCCAAATGTTCTTTGTGATTTACTCCCCGGAGCCAAGAGTAGTAAAGGACCACTCCGGCAGTCTAGAATCAGATTTGGATCTGGGGGGAAACAGAGAAAACGGGCACACTCAATCTAGTAATGGAGTTGTTTTGAGAATTAAGTGAGAACATACAGAGTAATACAAAGGACTCAAGAAACTTATTGTTGTTACTTTACCATACATTGTACTACACTGTTTTCACAGACACCAACCCTTCCCGTAAATAGACAATTTTGACAGGTAAACAGAGAAGGGACCTGCTGAGTAAGCGTGTACTCACTTATCTCTTATCACATATAAAGTCACACAGCTACAAAATGACTCTTCTGACTCTAGATCCTCCGCATTTTTCATTACTAATAAAAAACATCTCACATGTCGTGAGCAACTCCTTCCCTCTGTGTAAAGAAGCTATAAAACAGTAACTCAGAAAACAAGACTTGGCTGGTAAACTAAGAAGAAATGTATTCTTACTTGTATGAAGGCCTCTGCTGGGGTGGCACAAGGCGCCAAAACAAACCTCAGTTTATCAGAGCCTTGTGGATCAATATCAATCAATACTTCTCGCCATCCTTGTGGGGTTTTCTAAACACAAAATAACACATAAAAACCAATTCTTGCAAGTATGTTCTCAAAACTGTCGAGCAAAAAAATACTATTAGTTTTCTCCTCTTACCATATATAAGATAGGTAAGTAACACAGAGCACTTTACCACCTGAAATTATTTCAAGGCTTTACTTCTAATCCATATGAATAGGCTGTTAGATACAAACTCTTAATGTAGTTGAGATAAGAGGTAGAGCTGGGGAAGATAAAATATGCAGCATGCCTCAAAATGGAAAACAGACTTAGGAAGACTAATCAGAAGCTGCTGCTAATAAATTATTACATAGCAATACATACTCTTAGCCTTAGAAGTTGTCAGTACACATACATTTTACCACCAAATCTTAAATCTCATAGAAGGAATAAAGACATTTTAATCTTTGGAATTTAAAAATATTTGCTAAAAAGAGATCTTTATTGTACTAAAGCCATTAACCATCTTACATTCTCATGGATCTGTATCTTAGCATTAAGAATTCTTAATAATTATGCTATGAGAATTAAGAATTCCACTTAATATTTCATTATTGCTTTTCAATTATTTATATTCACAAGGCATTCCAAATACAGTTAACTGCAACCAGTAATGTTTATATACTAATTAAATAGCAAAAACACTCATTCTTTCACTAAGTAAATATTCATCACTAACAAGGCCCTTTGTTAGTCAATTATACATATGACTTTTTCTCCATCATACCTGAAACTTATGGATAGGAAGAACGTCAAAAAATTCATGTGCAAGATAAAAGCTGTATCCTATTTAAAAGTGGGAGAGAAAATTAATGGTTAAGCATTTTTAAGATAATGAATGGGTTCTTTTGAACATTAACCCCCCAAAAACGCCTGGTTCTTTGTATTGGAACCTGTGATGCTTCCATAATCATCTCTACCACAGAACCACCACACGTCACAGCAAAGCTACTCTGCAGAAAATACAGAGGGTCAATTACTACTATTCTCACTTTCCACACCCCAGGATCAGAACAAAATATCTCAACTATCAGCTTAATTTCTTATTCATTCCTAGGCCTGAAAGAAATCAGAACTCAAATTTGCTAGCTGAAAGAAGACTTGAATTTCCTAAAATCACCTGAGGCCAGCAATGGCTGAGGTGTCTTGCCCAAATCAGACCACTTCAGGTTTGAGCTGGAGTGCATCATGTAAGATTCCTGAAGAGCACAGGTAAGGATGTTCAAAAGATGAGATAATTAAACTAAACCCACCTAACACTGCTTCCTCCAGCCCCTGCTGCCATGGGCTGCTTTGGCAGCAATACTAAGGGGTAGGGCAAAACTCAAAAGTACAAAAGTACGAAGAGATTTTGTTTGGTTTTGTTTTTGCAAAACTACATGAAATTCACTGTTCCTTAATGTTAGGCAATTTTATTTTCTAATACAATGTTGTTTTTTTCCTAATTTTTTATTTTTATTTTGAGAGAGAGAGGGAGGGAGAGTGACAGAGAGGGAAAGAAAGAGATCAGCGGCCACTCACACGTCCCCAACTGGGGACCTGACCCACAATCCAGGCATGTGCCCTGAACTGGTAACCAGTAGCTTTGCAGGATAACGCCCAACCCACTGAGCCACACCAGTATGGGCTACAGTGGATTTTTTTGTTAAGTAACTTTTTTTTAAAGATTTTATTTATTTATTTTTAGAGAGCGAAGGGAGGGAGAAAGAGAGAGAAACATCAATGTGCGGTTGCTGGGGGCCATGGCCTGCAACCCAGACATGTGCCCTGACTGGGAATGGAACCTGCGATGCTTTGGTTCGCAAGCCTGCGCTCAATCCACTGAGCTACGCCAGCCAGGGCGGATTTTTTATAGAATGAAGTTCACTATTCTTGTAAAAGACTTGGCAGTACTAACTCAATCTATTTCAGATATTTCTCAACTTACATTGTGGTTACCTCCTCATAAACCTCATTAAGTCAAAAATGCATCTGATACACTTAACCTACCAAACATCACAGCTCAGCCCAGCCTTCTTTAAATGTGCTCAGAACCCTTACATTAGCGTACAACTGGGCAAAATCATTTCACTGCTGCCGCCCTGCCTAAGAGAGTATTGTACTGCCTATCAGCAGCCTCAAAATTCAAAACTTGAAATGCAGTTTTTACTGAATGCATATCACCTTTGCACCATCGTAAAGTTGAAAAATTGTAAATCGAACCACTGTTAAATTGGGACAGTCCGTATATTGTTCTACAAAGTTGTGACTACCTATCACTACTGTGGGGCTGTGATCAGAATTCTCTCATTAATCAATGTAAAATCATTACCTTTTGGAACATCCTGCAGATCTCGGTACCAGGAAATTGGAATCCCAGACTTAGTAACACCTTTCATGTATACTGGGGATCCAGCACTTCGCTCTAAGGGAACCTTCTCTTCAGTCAGAGTTAATGCTTGAATCTCACTTAATTTTTGGCTCACCTCTACTAGATGTATCGAAATCTCACAGTTTTTCAGCACAGATCCAAGCTGGCTAAACACCTAAATACATAAAGAAGAAAAAATGGCAAAATACATGTTGAGCAGATTTTACATTTTCTAACCACTGGCCTCAATAATTTGCTCATCACAGCACAAGTTATAATTGGTTCCAGAGAAATCTGTTCTTTACACAAACCACTCTCTAGCAGTCCATGAGAATCATAACCTTCTTAGAGTTATTAAACATAGTCTATATAAGAAAGGACCAGGACACAATTTGGTTTCCTAATAATAAAATTTAGAATTGTGATTAACAAATGAGAACAGAAGATTTCTGCATCCTCACCAGCATCTGGTATGTCAGACTTTCTAATTCTGATGGTGCAGTAGCAGTATCTCACCCATTTTACCTTTCATTTCCCTGACTCCCAATGAGTCTGAGTAATGTTTTGGTTTTTTTTGGCCACCTGGATTTTGTTTCATGATGGGCTAGTTCACATATTTGGCCTGGTTTTTCTAGTGAGTTCTTTGTCACCCTACTGACTTAAAGGACTACTAGTTCTTTGCTGGTTACATGTATTGCAAATAACATCTCTAACATGTGGTTTGTCTCACCACTCTCTTTATGGTATCTTTGAAGAACAAAACATTCCTAGTTTCTTTAAAGAACACAGAATTCTTAATTTTAATATAGAGGAAATTATTAATATATTTTCTTCTGTGGCTTCTATGTATAATTTAAAAACTCTTTCCCTACTCAGAAGACAAATGTGTTCTCCCATAATGTCTTCTAAATGTTTTATAGTTTTAGCTTTCACATTCTCCCCCACCGCTGTATTTTAATCTTACAAACAATAACTAATCAATCACTGTATTACTATGACATTATATTTTAGCTGAGAAATACGAGATTAAGGTGGTGGGACCTAAAGTGAAGAAAATCAACCAAGTCTGCACACTCAGATACACATACATGAGACTTGAAGACACTCTTTTATTGCCTACCCTCAGAATATCTTCTGCAAGGGTACCCCGACCTGGGCCCAGTTCTACCAGCTGGAAAGCTGCACTTTTTCCATTGGCCATCCATTCACTAACAAACCATATCCCTAGCAGCTGTGACAAGGAAAAAAACACATTAAAGTATTATAAAGTATAAAAGCATATCACAATATGAAACTCTGTGAAAATGCATACTTTATGTCAGAAAGCAAAATGTTTGCAAACAACCACTTGATTTAATAAAGGAAACTTCACTGGGACTGTGTTACAACACATACTAGTTAGGAAGCTTAAATAACTAGAGTAAATAGTTAAAAGGCACCCTCCACTAAAAAAGGTCCCATAACAGACGAGAATATCACTTGCAGAAAGGTACTAGTATTTGAAAGCAAGTAGACATATGAAATATAATTCTATAACTAGGCCATTTCTTCACATTCATATGATTTCAATTATTACATGGCTTGCCCTGACTGGTATAGTTCAGACCGCTGGGTGTCGACCTGCCAATGGAAAGGTCACCAGTTTGATTCCCAGTCAGGTCACATGCCTGGGCTGCAGGCAAGGTCCCCAGTTTGGGGACATGTGAGAGGCAACCAATCAGTCTATCTCTCACACATAGATGTTTCTCTCCCTCTCTTTCTCCCTCTCTTCCCCTCTCTCTAAAAATAAGCAAAATCTTTCAAGAAAATAATTACATGGCTCTTAGACACAAGTAATATATTTTTAATACCTGGACTCCACTTCCTCTTATGTACTATTTCTAAATTGATCAAAGGTTATTATATGAAAATAAACTAGAACTTTTGAAAAGAGTCTGAAGTTTCTTACAGGGAGACTTCAACTGTAACTATGGCTAAATCATGCTTGGGGGAGGGGCTTTAGAGCTCATTCTGACCCCCACAATCCTTCTGGGGTACACTCTACCCCTTCCCTCACTTCGCCTTGCTGCCTCCTCCCGCTCTCCCATGTCATCTGGTTTGCCTCTTTTCTTACCTCTTTACCTGCACCCCTTTTCCTTCTCTTGCCTTTTGTCTCTCTTACTTCTACATGCCCTTCTCTACAGCCAAGTATAAACTTCTCGAATGTCCATCTTACCATTTTCTGTCCTCTGTTCCCTTTCTATTACTTCAATATATAAACTACTAAATAATTAAAACTTCTGATGAGTCACAAAAACAAAGCTGTAAAATACTATTATAGAACAAGACACCTTAATCTTCTTTCAAATGTTTGTGATATCAGTTTCTTTTATAGTTTAGATTGATATTACCTCCCCAAAGATCTGACTTATTTCAGGTGAAGTAATAAAATCTCCTTTTTCTCCTAGCATGTCACGGTATACATAATATCCCTGAGTAAAAAGAGAAAATGGAGAAAACAAATTAATTTGCAAATAAGGCTTTTTAAACACCCCTCCAGAATCTTACATAATGTGTACAACAAAATAACTTTATAGTAAGAAAGTTCTCTCTTCTAAATAGGCAAGATAAGCACAGTATCTTTGCCCAAATTTTACAAAGTAACAGTCATTTTGCAGAACTGGTGGAAAACCAATGACTTCTTGACTAGAAAGCCAGAAGCCACACAGTGTCCATCTCTGCCTTCCCCCTCCTTCCCTTTCCCTGCTTGCACCAGGTTCCTACCCCAAATTCTCACACTTTTTGTTTCAAATTAGCCCTGCCTGCTGGCCATGGTGTTTTCTAACCTGGGTGTGGGTTCCACAGAGTATTCTTTGTGAAAATTCATCAAGCTGTATACCTGTGATTTACGCATATTCCATATGAATGTCATAGCTCAACAGTGGCTGGGTTTTATTTTTTTAATTGGCCCTCATTGTCTACACATCCATGCCACTGAAACGCCTTCCCTGCTCCTTTTCCATTACTTTCTGGCAATCTTATACTCATCCATCAAATCTGCTGAAATGCCACCTTCTCCAATCTCTTCCTCCTCCAGCCTTCCAACCTCAGACTAAATCCAGTGCTTCCTTTTCTGAGTTTACTTATTTATATGTCCATTCTTCACCAGAAGGCATAGTTAGTTGGGGGAGAGGACTGTCTTATTTACCTTCATATCCCAAGTTTTATCATAATGCCTAACTTTCAAGAAACACTCGGGAATTATTTTAAAATGCCCTATGGTCCTCATGCCCCTTCTTCTACCACCTTACTCATAGCAGATGACCTGTGTTCTTGCCCACACAGGGTTTAAATACAACTTCTCAACTTCCTGACCCCACTTGGCCTCCACTTGCTCCACTCTTTCGTTGGGACTCAAATATGAAATGCCTACCCATTCCGTTTATATCCAAACCCAATCCCTCCTGTGCTCTGGATTGATCACAGTTCCTCACCAGCTCTCATGAGCCAGGACCTTTTTCATCACCTGATTTCCTTTCTCTCGCAGCTTCAACTTTTCCATCTCAGCATTAGAAATATAATTAAATTTAAAAATTATTTTTGCCCTGACTGGTGGCTCAGCTGGTTGAAGTGTCATCCTGTATACCATAAGGTTAAGGGTTCAATTCCTGGTCAGGGCACATACCTAGGTTGCTGGTTTAATGCCCAGATGGTGCGTGTACGGGAGGCAATCCATGTCTCTCACTCGCTCTCTCCTCCTTCCTCTCTGTCTAAAATCAATACACATATCCTCAGGTGAGGATCTGTGCAGCATCTACCCACTAGCCTTTCTCTTTGCCTTCATAAGCAAGCACTTCAGGGGTGTTTTTAAGTGCTATGAGCCCCTTTGGTAGTATAGTAAAGCCTGTGGACTCCTTTACAGAATGTTTTCAAATGCACAGGACATAAAACGTATAGGATTGCAGAGGAAAGCAACTGAAAAATACTTATCAAATATTTAAAAATAAATTGGTGATACAGTAATACATATGCTTCTTTATAAGCGTTATTAAAAACCAAATCGCACCGAAGGTCGAATAAGTAACAAAGTTCTGAAGCATGGATGAGCACAATGGTATTTTGAGATAGCTGTGATTGATCACTGTTGTAAGGTGACAGTGTCAGTCATTCCACTGATGCTAACTCAAGTAATAAGTATTGCTGATGCTACTGGTCGTTGCCTGTGTTCACAGAGAAAAGCTAAAGTTCCATTACAAGTTAATTAAAATAACTGCCTAAACCTCTGGACATTGGGCCGCTCCACCACATCCAGCAACAAGCCATACGAACCCCAGAATTCCACAGACCTCACATTTCAACTCAGCAAAGGGTGAAACATTCTACAATAAAAGGACTACATTTTGAACGAGTGGCTTTGTGGAGCAGGCGAGGAAATACAGGCCAGAAAGCTGCAGTACTGAATTGCAGAATACCAAAGACCCAAGCCTTCCATTCTCGAAAAGAAAAACCAGAATATGCTTCCAATGCCTGCTGAAGCCATCCCAATATAGACAACTTTCCAGGCACTAAATTCCTATTTCCAGTCGCCTATATGCACTTCAGAGTCCCTAAACTTCAAATTCGTGTATCGGACTAAACTCTATCCTTCCCCTCCCTCCACCCCCTTACCCCAAAGAAATGACTGTACCATCTCCCATCAGCCCAGGTCGAACTGTCACCCTTCCCTCATCTCATAAACCCAACCAGTTACACTGTCTCCTGAACAGCTTCGGAATTTGTCATCTGTATACTGGCCCTGCCGCTGACTTGATCCAGCCCCGAAGCAGCTGACAGATTAATTTATCCGTCTCCAGTCCTGGGGGATGGCTCTTCCCCTGGAAGGCACCCTGGCAGGGGTGGCTGAAGACGCTCAGGCTCCCCTCCAGGCTCGCACCTCGCAAACCTGCTAGGGCGGGCATGGTCCTCGGGCTCCCTGACCCATATACCTTGGCAGGGTTGGTCAAGACTTCCTTCATGTACTCGGCCACAGTGATAGGGCCAGTAGACTTGATTTTGTACGTAAGATGCCGCAACATCGGAGTCACCGGGTCGTTTTCTACCGGGTCTTTCCCGGAGCTGAAATATTTTCCTCTCCAAAGGCACGGAATGACTGCGAAAAACACACATTAAACAAGGCCTATTAAAAACCTTAGTATGTACACATGCACAGCTGTCTGAGAGCTTTCAAAGTGGCTTCGTCAACGCTTAAACTCGTTCGAAGACGGGAAAGCGGTATCCCAGCCGCAGCTCGCACACAAGGTGCAGGCAGGCGAGCACTTTGCCATCGACCTCACAGCCATTTTCTGTCTGACGCTGAACTTGTCTCCGTCCCGAAGCGCCCCTGACGGCACGGACTGAGCTAGGCGCCCCTCGCGGTTCCCACGGCAACCGGGGTTCGACCGGGGCGAACACTTACCCGCTCGCGCCGCAGCGTTCAGCGACCAGGAGCCGGCACTCGCGAGGGCACGCATGGTGAATTAGCCAAGCAACCACCAGCCTGGAGCCACCAGCCGCCGGGGGGGGGGGGGGGGGGGGGGGGGGGGGGGGGGGGGGATTACAGCCACTTCCGGGAGAGTTTACGCCCCTGCCGGAAGTACGGCACTTGGCCTAGCGGAAGGAAACCCCCGACAGTTCCCGCGTGCTTTGCTAACCATGGCGCCTGGCAAGAAACATTTGGAGTTCCACGCCAAGCGGCCCTGGGGTCCTCCCCAGGGGGTAGAGGGTACGGATGAGGACGACGACGACGATAACGATGAAGCCGAGAATGGGTTCTCCGTGGAGGAGGTATTACGGCTTGGAGGCACCAAGGTAATGGCCTTGGGCTACGGGAGAAGAGGCACCGAGGCTTGGGGAGTGGTCTCGCACCACTTCTTTACCATTGCTCTTTACAAGATAAAAGTCGAGTCGAGCGTTTTTTATGGTATAGCCTTAGAATGTAGGCGATCCTCTCATGTGGTTGACGTAGTATATATAATTGGCACTCCATCAAGTCGAGAGGACTGACGTCTTTGGCCCTGCTCTGGTGGCATCAGTGTTTTGAACTCGAGTGGTGTTGGTATTTATATTGTGTACTCACCGAGTACTTGCATGTGCTCACTGTATACGCAAGAAGTTCTTGGAATTTACATCCTGATTATGGGAAAGGAACGATAACCAAACTTTTGAATACATAGTATGTCTGACGCTGAGGGGGTCCAGGAACCCATCACTGAGATAGGTGTTTGAGCAAAAACCTGAAGGAAAATACGGACTGAGCCAGGTCGTTTCACGAACAACAAAAATGTCAGTTCAGCTGGGTCGGAGTGAGGTAAGAGGAGAGTAGTAAGAAACAAGGTAAGAGAGCGGGCTTGTATTCTGAGTTTGACGAAACCATTAAAAGATTTGGAACAAATATGTGGCAGAATTTGGCTTATTTTTTTATTTGAGACTAGAATTGGATGTGGGGCGTGGAATAGACGCAGGAGAAACGTATCTTACAGGAACAGATTCACAGTTTCCTCTGTACGGGGGTTGTATTTGATTTTTAAATGTGTAATGCATGTACATGCTACAAAGAGGTTTTGTTTTGCTTCGTTTTCAAGTAAAGGGTACCTGGTGAGAAGCCCTTTTTCCCCACTTTAGCTCGAGCCATGCAATTTACTTTCCAGGAAGCAGTATTTTTATAAGTCTTTTTCGTACCTTCCAAGAAAATGCACGTGCATCAATGTTATTTTTTACACAAAGGGCACCATACTACATCTATATATAATATTTTGTATCCATTTTTTTTCTATCCTTCCATATCGAAGTGGAAACTTCTGTTATTGATTTAATGCCTGTATAAATCATTGTGTCTGTCTTAATTTGCTGTCAGCCATTTATTGAGGATATGTAAGTTGTCAGTGTTTTGCTATTTTAAATAATGCTTTAGCTATAACCTTGAATATGTTTTCCCACATTTTTAAGTGTACACTTAATGTAAATATGTAGAATTGGAACTGCTGGGTCAAAGGATGTGTGTCTTCTGTGTGTTTTGATTGAAGATGGCAAATTGCCTCCTTAGAGGTTTTGCCAGTTTACACTCCCATCAGCCATGAAGGAAGTCCCCCCCCCCTTCCCTAACACCACCTGTCATAATTTGATCTTTGCTTATCTGACAGATTAAAAATAGATACATCATTGTGATTTTAGTGTGAATTTCTCTAAATGTCAGTGAAGTTGAACATCTTTTCATGTCTTCATATATTTCTGTTATTTGTCACTTCCTTAACTGATGTGTAGCAACTTTTATATTAATTATTAAGCCAAATTAGTTTGATATGTGTTGCCAGCATTTTTTTCCAGTTTATTATTTATCTTTTGATTTGTGTATGAGAGGGTGATAAATTTACCCATTCTTTCCTTTATGGGCCCTAAGTTTTACATCATATTTGGAAAGGTTTTTCCCTACTCTGAAATTCTTTTTAAAATTATGTTATGCTTTCTCCCATTGTTTTGTGGTTTTATTTTTTACATTCAAATCTCTGATCCCTCAAGTATTTATTTTTGTGTATGGGAGACCAGGCAATACCATGACAGCTTTGATTTCAAAGATACAGGTTTCAGGGAACAAACTGACAGTTACCAGAGAGGAGGGGGGAGAGGGATAATAGGGGATAATGGGGGCCATCAAGGAATATGTATAAAGGATGCATGGACAAAGCCAAAGGTGGTAGGTTCTAGGGTGGGAGGCAGGGGTGGGTGAGGCAGGGGGACATGGTGGGGTAAAAAAGGAGACAACTGCACTTGAACAATTTTTAAAAAATACATAGGTTTCACATTAACTTTTGAAGTTTTAACTAAAATGTTGAATTTGTAATTTATTTTGAACTTTATGATTTTCTGCAGCAAGATTACCTTATGTTGGCTGCTTTGGACGAGAATGAAGAAGTTGTGGATGGAGGCAAAAAGGGAGCAATTGATGACCTTCAACAAGGTGAACTGGAAGCATTTATTCAAAATCTGAGTTTGGCCAAGTATGCAAAAGCTTTCATAATTGAAGAAGATGATCCAACCAACAAAGAAGATGCCAACAAAAAAGCAAACGTATCTAAATTAGGTAATAAAAAACAAAATGCAGCAGAAAGTGAAAGGACGTCAGTGAGTAAGGTGAAAAATAAGAAGAGACCAGAACAACATTCTGATGAGAAGAGCGTGGCACCAAAAGTAAAGAAAGACAAACAACAGGACGTCTTTGAGTTTTTTGAGAGACAGGCATTGTTACTGAAGCCTGGAGGCAAATGGTATGATCTCGAGTATAGCACTGAATATTCTTTGGAACCCCAGCCTCGGGATGTTGTGTCTAAGTACAAAACTTTGGCTCAGAAGTTGTATGAACATGAAATTAACTTATACAAAAATAAGACAAATAATCAAAAGGGAGCCTCTTCTACCTGGATGAAGGCAATTGTGTCATCGGGGACCCTAGGTGACAGGATGGCAGCCATGATTCTTCTTATTCAAGATGATGCTGTTCACACACTCCAGTTTGTAGAAACTCTTGTAAACCTGGTGAAAAAGAAGGGCAGCAAACAGCAGTGCCTCATGGCTTTGGATACTTTCAAAGAGTTACTCATTACAGACCTTTTGCCAGACAATAGAAAACTAAGGATTTTCAACCAGCATCCTTTCAACAAGCTAGAACAATTGTCCAGTGGCAACAGGGACTCAAGAGACAGAAGGCTGATCTTATGGTATTTTGAACACCAGCTGAAACACTTAGTGGCTGAATTTGTGCAGGTCCTGGAAACTTTAAGTCATGATTCATTAGTAGCTACCAAAACCCGAGCCCTTTCAGTAGCTCATGAGCTTCTTTGTAACAAACCTGAGGAAGAAAAGGCTCTTCTTGTGCAAGTGGTAAACAAACTAGGAGATCCACAGAACAGGATAGCCACAAAAGCCTCTCATCTGCTAGAGACGCTGCTTTGTAAACATCCCAATATGAAAGGCGTTGTGTGCGGTG
Organism: Tonatia bakeri; assembly: GCA_004024845.1. Taxonomy (NCBI): domain Eukaryota; kingdom Metazoa; phylum Chordata; class Mammalia; order Chiroptera; family Phyllostomidae; genus Tonatia; species Tonatia bakeri. The sequence goes on from PVIA01005164.1 coordinate 69,661, forward strand.
AAGTAGAAAGGCTGCTCTTTCGCTCAAATATCAGCGCCAAAGCGCAATATTATGCGATTTGCTTTTTAAATCAAATGGTTCTCTCCCATGAAGAAAGTGAACTGGCAAACAAACTAATAACTCTTTATTTTTGTTTTTTTCGGACTTGTATCAAGAAAAAAGATATTGAATCAAAAATGCTTAGTGCCCTCTTAACAGGAGTGAATAGGGCCTACCCTTACGCCCAGACCGGTGATGACAAAGTGAGGGAGCAGGTTGATACGCTGTTTAAAGTGTTACATATTGTGAATTTTAATACCAGTGTGCAGGCTTTAATGTTGCTTTTCCAAGTAATGAATTCTCAGCAGACAGTATCTAACCGATACTATGCAGCATTATACAGGTAAGTAACCCCCTTCCAATCTGTGACTGTGAGGAATAATGTTATACACACACAGCGCCCCTCTGTGGGGCAAGGGAAAAGACTCACAAAGCTGGGTTTTAGGCTCCCTTCAGACTTGCTACTCACTAACGCAGACTAAGCCACTTAATCTTTGTTTCCCTGTTGGACAACTACTGTATCTGCCGTGTGTAATATGCTCCCATGTATAATGTGCACCCACATTTTTGACCCAAACTTTCAGGGGAAAAAATCTTTCGTTTTTTTTTTTTAATGAGGATTTTTTTTAAGATTTTATTTCTTTATTTTTAGAGAGGGAAGGGAGAGGGAAAGAGAGAGAGAGAAAAGTATCAGTGTGCAGTTGCTGGGGGCCATGGCCTGCAACCCAGGCATGTGCCCTGACTGGGAATTGAACCTGTGAGGCTTTGGTTCACAGCCCACGGTCAATGCACTGAGCTACGCCAGCCAGGGCTCGTTTTAATTTTTTAATTCAACTTTTTATTTACTTATATTTAGAAACAAAACCAATTATCATATTCCAGAGTATTATTTTGCATACACATACTGCTTTCTAGAGTTACACTTTTAACACATGAAATTAAAAGAGTTAAAAACATATGGATACAGAATTACTACTATCCATGTATAATATGCATTCTTATTTTTTAAAAATTGGGGCAAAAAAGTACACATTATACATGGCAAAATACAGTATGTTATGTGCTTCAAAAACATTTTTTTATTTTGAGAAAGTTAAAATACAGAAAAATGCACTCCCCCCTCAAAGCATGCATATCCTACCACCTAATATTTCAAAATTAACATTTTGCTGTTCTTGTTCTAAGTCTTTGGGGATATTAAAGAGAGAGAACTACAGATAGAAGTTTCCTCCTCCCACTCCCCACCGCCTCCTCCATCCTGTATTGATCCTGTCCTTCACACAGCCATGTAGTAACTCACTCACAGGAGTGTAAGTGCCAGCTGTGTGCTGGGCACTGTTCCAAGTGCTCAGGATATATAGCACAGAGAACAAAATCCCCACCACTAGGGTTACTTACATTTATGTTGGGGAAGTCTGATGGCAAACAGGAAACTTAGGTAGGGCAGGTTGGTGGTTGCACTTTTGGAATTATTTTTCATACTTGGGTAGAGATTTTGTTTACCGAAGTTTGCAATTGTCCCACAGTGCAACACTGAGGGATGATCTTTTGAACAGTGCGTCGAGTATACCAACAAGCATTGCATTTTCTCTAATCAATTTTTGTAATTTCTCAGTCTCTTGTGAGAAACGTAGTGGTTAACTCCTGGACTAAATTTGAGTCCCAGTCCCACACTGTCTAAATTTGAGTCCCAGCCATTAGTTTGCTGTGTAACTTTGGACAAATTACTTAATCCTCATTATAGCCCTATTGGTAAACATGATTAATCCCATTTTACTGTGCTACAGTTTATTTGTCTATAAAATGGAGTGAAGAACCTATCTCTTAGGGTTATTTTGAAGATTACGGAACTTTCCCATGGTTACATGGTTAGAAAATACAAAATGAGGACTCGGATAAGATTAGTGAGTTAATGTATATGTTATCCTGTGTAATCTTCATATGGTAAGCACTTAACAGTGCTTGACACATACAATTCTCTGTGTAAGTGTTGGCTGCTGCCATTAGTAATGTTGTTCACATGGATTTCTTCAGTTTAATCCTCTTAACAGCCCTCCACTCTGGGGTTCAGTAATTTGTGCGAGGTCACACAGACAATATAAGATCGAATTAGGTGGCAGGTCCCCTTAAGTTGTATCGGAAGTCATGATGTTTCATGGCACTGATGGCACTGGGACACTAAAAAGAATCTCAAGGCCTCTGCATAACTTAAGAGTCTACAATTTTTTTCAAGTAATACAAGTTTCACTTTTTTAGTTTGGAAAGATTCCAATGCTGAAAATGTGGAGGTTTCAATATCTTTAGTTTTTTGTAACTTTCGAGGGTCACAAGAACTTACATTTTTTAGAAAACATTTGGAATCCGTCGAAAAACATTCTTCTAATATGGTTCAACATCTCAGTGTGAAGCACAACAGTCTCATCTCTGGAGAGGAAGTGTATTCCTGAATTCTTGAAGTGACTGCTTGCCAAGGGCTCTGACAGATGGATTTCCTCAGAGGGCTTGAAAGACTTCTTAAAAGAATTTACTTCCTCTTGGTTTTATCAAGAACCCTTTAAATAAAAAATCCCTAATGTTTTGGGATAAAAGAAATGAAGAAATTACTTGGTTTACAAAAATGCACTTCATGAAAAGCTTCAGGAACACGCTCTGTCAAATGGAGATACATCTGTTTCCACTGATGTGTAATGGAACTTAATGATTAAAAATAGGTTGCAAAATGGATGAAAAGGTTGAAAAATTTCCATGTGAAGAGAGAAAATTGAATATCAAAGCTTGAATAATGCACAACATCAAAATATCACTAATAGGTGCTGGAATTACGGGACTGACAAATGGGAAAACGGTGTGCAGAGCAATATGGTGGTGCTTCACACATTAAATATCTTCACTTCTAGTGTTAATAGGGAAAAGTTTCTAGAAGTACCTAGAGCAAGAAGCAATGGTTCCATGTTAGCGTGTCTGAAGGACAGTTGATTCCTGGTGTCCTGTGTCTGGAGGTACAGATCAGTTGGAGCAGCTCTAATCTCCAGGATTGAGCAACTCGAGTAAAGAGAGAATGTAAAATTCATGGGAGGTGATAGTTGAGAATTCTGCAGGAGAGAGACTTTGGGGAGAGAAGACGTAATAACTTTATAAGGTCAAGTATTTGAAAGGCTGTCATATAAAGTATAATTAGATTATTTTCGCCAACTTCATCGAGGTATAATTAGTAAATAAAACTATACATTTAAAGTGTAAAATGTGATGATTTCATATACATATATAGATTGCAATGATTACTGTAATCAAATAACATCTGTCATCTCATATAGCTACTACTCTTTTTTTGTAATAAGAATGCTTAACATCTAATCTCATCAATGTCAAGTGTATAGTATAGTATTAACTACAGTCCCCATGCTGTACATTAGACCTTCGGAACTTACTCATCACTGAAAGTTTGTGCCCTTTGACCAACATCCCCCCCATTCTACACATCCTCTGCCACTAGGAACCACCTATGTTCTCTGTTTCTGAGTTTGATTCTTATTTTTTAAAATTTTGTGTGTAAGCAAAGTTATACAGTATCTGTCTTTCTCTGTGACTTCACTTAGCATAATGTCCTACAGGTTCATCCATGATGCAAACAACATGATGCATGGATTTCTTTTTTTTCTCACGGCTGAATGATATTCCCATTGTATGTATACATCACTTTTTTTTTTTTTCATCTTTGACAGACAGGTTGCTTCCATGCTCTGGCTCTTGTGAAAAATGCCGTCAACATGGGAGCACAGAAACCTCTTCAAGATACTGATTTTGTTTCACAGGAATATAAACCCAGAAACAGGATTGCTGGGTCATGTGGTAGTTCTGTTTATAATTTTCTGAGGACCTTTTGTACTGTTCTCCATAATGGCTGCACCAATTTATATTCCTACCAACAGTGTACAAGGATTCCCTGTTCTCCCCGTCGTCACCAAAGTTCATTATCGCTTATCTTTTTGATAATAGCCACCCTAACAGGTGTGAGTTGGTTTCGATTTGCATTTCCCTGATGATTAGTCATGTTGAGTACCTTTTCACATACCTGTTGGCCATTTTTGTTCTTTGGGAAAATGTTTGTTGTTATTGAGGTCTTTGGCCCACTTTTTAAATCAGTTGGTTGTTTTGTTTGTTTTTTGCTCTTCTACAAGATTGCTTATATATTTTTATATTAACTTTTTGTTAGAGTATGGTTTGCAAATATTTTTCTCCCCATTCTATAGGTTACCTTTTTATTGATTGTTTACTGTGCAGAAGCTTTTGAGTTTGATGTAGTTCCACTTATTTTGTTTTTGTTGCTTGTTGTTTAGGTTATTTTGTGTTATTTTGGATGGCAGTAGTAGAGTAATGATTGGAAGTTACACAGGACCGGATTTCAGCTAGAGGTCAAGAAGAGAGAGATTTTCTAGTAAAATTTTGTCCAAAATTGGACTGGGTTCCTAGTACGAAAGTGAACAAGCCACGATCACTAGAGATGTTGCATAACCACTGAGTGTGGAATGAGCCATTCATTCATTCAATAAATTAAGTGCCAGGCACTGAGGTTATAACAGTGAATAACACAGGTCCAGTCCCTGTTCATTGGACTTGGGATGGGAGGGAGAAAAAGGTAACAGTGTGTTAAACTGTGAAGGACACAGAGAACAGTAGAGGAACCTATTTAGATACCGTGGACATGTCAATAATTGGGGAAGAACATTCTGGGCAGAGAGAATGGCATGTATGGATGCTACACAGCTAGTACATTGGACTAGAGATTCTCTGAAGCTCTCACAATTCAGTTTTCTACTATACTTGTGTGGTCCTCACTGGAACCATGTGGAGGAGGCTGCGTCTGGTCACCCAGCTAGTAGATAGTGACTCGAGGATGAGAACCCAGATCTAGTGCACTGCTCCCATAGGTCAGTTTTCATTGTTTGGTCTTGGATTAGCTTTCCATGTGTGGTTCGGTATCTATAAAAATTACAGTTAGGGCTGGGCTCCCTTAGTCTAGAGTATGAAGAACCACTTGGGAAAGAGTAAAAAAAAAAAAAAAATAGTCTCTTTCCTATGATCCCCCACCCCTACCATCATCATTCTTTCTGTACTAGTCATTGACTTGCATTTTACCTGTCAGAAATGATCTCTCGTTCTAAAATAAGTAGGAAAGTTATCCCTAACTAAGATGAGGTTAGTAGTTGCCTCTGAGACGTGGCTGCTGGTTGCAGAAATGTTTTATGAGTAAACGCTTGAACTTATTTTTGTTTCACAGGAAGATGTTGGATCCAGGGTTGACGATGTGTTCGAAGCAAGCCATGTTTCTTAACCTTGTCTACAAATCTCTGAAAGCTGACATCGTGTTGCGCAGGGTGAAGGCTTTTGTGAAGAGGTTACTTCAAGTTACTTGTGAACAGATGCCACCGTTCATATGCGGAGCTCTATATCTGGTGTCTGAGATCCTTAAAGCAAAACCAGGTTTAAGAAGTCAACTAGAAGATCATCCGGTATATTTTACCACTGTTTTTTAAATTGAGTGGGTTCTGAAGTATGTTGGTGTTTTTCTACTTTGCTTCAATGACATTAACTTTCTTTCTTGGTTTCTGGAGCATGTCAGAATTGAGTCCTGCCCTCGGACAGACCTGGACTTTAGCCCAGGTATACAGTTTACTAGGTGGGCATATTGCTTGATCCTTTACTCAAAATAATCGCACTACACGGAACTACAATTATGTGAGATAGTTACGGATGGTTGTAGAGCTAGTGGATCTCTTGAACTCATTTTAGTCTCTTAAACCCATTTCCTCAGTTGTGAAATGAACATCATAACATCTGCCTGGTAGGTTATTTAAAACATGGCAGGGCTGAATGTCTTTACGTAATAAAGTCCTAAAGTCTCAGGGATTCTTGGCTCAAAACTTAACTCTGTTACATTAAGAAGTAAAGATATATTCTCCCCTCAATCTGAATCTCCCTGATAGAACTTGCATGTTTCACCAGAATTGCAATAAGTGTATTTCTTCTTTAAAACTACCTCATGTGATTGAAGATTGAATACAGACTTCCAGTTAATTGACTCAGATTCATTAAACCACTTTTTCAGGAGTCTGATGATGAAGAAAATTTTACTGACGTAAGAGATGATGAAGACATGGAAACATTTACCGATGCGGATACAGATGCAGATAAGGAAAAAGGCACCGTGAAAAAAGTTGAGACAGAAGAAACTGTGTTGGAAAGTGATACGGAAACCAAAAAAGCAGAATCTGCGTCTTGGGTACACTTTGATAATTTGAAAGGTGAGTTTTTTAAATCTTCAAATTATTCTTTTGAGTTTTTAAAAGAGGGACTTGGAAGTCCTCAGTATTGCTTTCTCCAAAATGGGAGGTCTCATAACCAGATACATTTAAGACCTTAGGAGTACATTTTTAATATAGTGGATCATTTATTAACAATACCACAGATGGTAAGTATATATTTTAAAATAAGTCTTAGAAATTAAAGCAAATACTTTTGGAACTTTGAAGATTTAGTGAGAAAACTGTGGACGTGTTAGATGCACAATAGGCTTTCATTTTCTTTAGCTGTTAATGTAAAAGTTGGTACCTTTGAACCAGTTTTAGTTTCTCGATCTTTACCTGTATATGTATATGTGTAAAGGCCTCAAACGTGGAACATATGAAGATACCAAATGTGTGTATGTGAAAGTTTTATTTATAAACAAAAGTATTTGGTTAGATGTTGTGAATTGTGTGGAAGTTTGGTTCTGTTGTTTGAGCATCCTATTCACCCTCTGCAGTTTCTTAAAGCAATGTTTTTGGATTGAAAACTTTCTGTGAGATAGAAACTTTACATATACAAATGGAATTAAGTCTATTAATAGAATACTAGGGGCAAAAGGAATCTTAGAAATGCGTTCTCTTCATGTGAGGCTGTAAAGAAGAGATTACTAGCCTGAGGATCAAGAAATAGACCAGACCTGTTTCTTCAAACTTGTGGGACTCGGGGTCAGATTACTTTAGCTCTCAAAATTTGGATTTGTCTGTGTAGTAGCAAAGACAAGTCTGGTAGCCACCAGGAAAGTTCTTAGAAGTCCGTCAGATGTCTTAAGGCTAAACTGGGGATAATTCTGTAGAAGGATGATGAGCACATACATTGTAAAGTAGACAATTCACAGTGTGTTCTGAAAACATGAAGAAAATGTAAAACCTGTTCCAAGTGAGAATTATTTCGGCACATAATCTAATGATAACTATTTAGAGCACTCTAAAGTTCCAGAAGACTTCAGATCTATTTCATCTTCAGGTCATTTGTCATCTTAACACTTACGACATAATTGACCAAGAAATAGGCACTTTTTGTTGTTATTTGAAAAGGAGAGAAATTTTGCAGGGACCTTTTAGTAGTTGAGATAAAACGTTGCCTGATTTATTCAGTAGCAAATGCTAGTGTGAGCACAGAGATAAATTCTTGAAGGGATTTGGAGTTTATAATCTAGATAGGATGCCTAGTTAAGAATGTTGGAAATTATATCTCTTGGTAATATCAGTGATAGTGGCCTTAGTGAAATCTTGGGCTAGGAATTAGCATCTGAGAAATTATGGGGTTTTTTGTTGGTCTTAGGTGGCAAACGGTTAAACACATATGACCCATTCAGTAGAAACCCTTTGTTCTGTGGAGCTGAAAATACAAGTTTTTGGGAACTCAGAAAGGTAAGATAATTTCAGTTTGTCTTTTGATTCATGTGTATGGTATATTTGTCCTCATGGACTTAACACCTTGAAGTATCCATTTTTCTTGCAAGTAATTAATACAGTTGTTATTTAGACATGCGTTAACTGTCATAGGGAAGCAATTTGAAGTATGTCCAATGGCTGTAATACTTTATAACCCCTATTTCTTATTGCCTCTGATAAATATTAAATTTCCACATTTATACCTTTCTGCACTCACATGTAGAAAATTCTTAAATAATGTACATGCAAAATAAGGAGCTTGTACATGGCTATAAATAAGGTTTGCTTTTTTAGGTAGATTATTGCATATAACAGCTCTGTAAAATAGGTAAATTTTGCTTTATGCATTAGGTACCCCTGAAAAGTTCTGTGATGAAAGTACTTTTGGCAAATTACTTTATAAATGCATAGGAGTAGCTCCTACCTTGTGGTTTCTCTTGTAAAACAAATAAGTCTTCCTCTACCATGGCGCTCCAAGTGTGGGCACAGATTCCTGGGGGTCCCCAACCCCTTTTCAGCAAGTCTGTGAGGTCACAGCTACTTTCAGAAGGTACTGAGACAGCATTTACCTTTGTCACTGTGTTCACAGAGGCACGGATGGTATAAAAGAAATGATGGATGAAACTTGCTGCCTTAGCAGACCAAAGACTAACACTAAGATACACTCGCATCTGTTATATTCTTTACTGTCACATACTTCCAGTTTAAAAAAGGCCAGTATCATGTAAGAATCATGAGGCAGGAAAATTACTGGTTTTATTACCTTGACTCTCGAGTACATTTGTTTTTAATATCCCGCATGCGTATACAGCAAGAACGCATGTTCTGCACGCCTTAGTGGGAAGGTTGTCTCACCTCCCAAGGACAAGTGTCTGTGCAGTTGCTGGAAACTCAGTTAACTACTTATTTCATGAGAGACTGGCTGAACCAGACTCTGGTTATTCGGGCTTGGGTATTTGAGAGCCATTGTCTTGAAGAGGAAGAAAGTCTACAATTATGTGAAAGGCTCTTAGTGAATGCTCTTTTTTCAACTATATATCTGTATGAGGCCAGAGTTTCTTCATATACTTCAACTAAAATAACATGAAATGTAGAAGCAGATGTGAGAATCCATTGTATTCTATTAAACTAGACAGTAAGTAGATTTGCAAAACTAAAATAATGCACCCCTTCTCACTAATATTTATTCTTCAAAAGTTCTCATGAAATATTAATATATAATAGGTGTATTGTTACTTTAAGTAGACTATTAAGATGTAATAGGTTTACTGTTATTTTAAGTTAAAATGTTTCAGTTGTAATTTTTAACTAGGTAAATAACAATAGATATATCCCACTTAAATTAAGGAAGCGTAAGCAGCCCTGAGACCAAAATACTGAGAATCACTCTTAATGTATTGGCCTAACTTCCAACTCTCTGGATTTTCTTAAATAATCAATTATTGTAGTAAGAATTGACCTCACTCACTTTTTTTTTTTTTTTTTTTTTAAGCTTTCTGAACATTTTCATCCTTCTGTGGCTCTATTTGCAAAGACTATCCTTCAGGTAAGTCTAAAATATTCAAGAGACAGAAAGAAAAGTAAGTGATCTAGTTTTAGATGATAAGTAACTGGTCGTACAGCATTTTCTCCACCATGTAGAATCGTGTCCATTTGCCTGCTGTTGTAAAGGAGCAAAGACTTGTTTAATGCAGAGCAGCAGTTAAGTCTTCCCACACTGAGATGAATGGGAATACAGGGTTTTAGGAAACTGCACAGTTATTTGGTGCATTCTGGCTCTTCTCCTGGAGACATGTTGCCCTCTCATTTCCTCTTTGCTACTACAGGGCTTGGTTCCTGGTTAATGGTTAAATGACCTATAGTATTAATATTATTTACTTATTCATATAGTCAGCAATGTATCATAGAATATGTATGAGTATGTTTGATTTCTTTAAGTAAAAAATAATGTGCATGACAGAAATGTTCAAAGAGTCACTTACTGCAATTTGTGCCTTCCATGTATTGTAATAGATGTTTACGGTTTCCTATTTTTTCCTCATCTGGGTGCATGCATATAATTTAAGTTCTGAAATTCCCCTCCCTTTTCAGGGGGATTATATTCAGTATTCAGGGGACCCACTGCAGGATTTCACACTAATGAGGTTCTTGGATCGATTTGTATACCGAAATCCAAAGCCACATAAAGGCAAAGGTATGCTTGAATTATTTGGTTTTCATTGTTGACATTTAATAAACAGTATGAGTGTGTGACTAGGTTTTACATTACACTGTCTTGATTTTACATTTCAGAAAACACAGACAGTGTTGTGATGCAGCCAAAAAGAAAACATTTTATGAAGGATAGTCATAGTCTTGCTGGTAAGTGTTTATAAAGCACTTTATAATAATTTTTTTAGATTGTATTTATTTATTTATTTATTTATTTGAGAGAGGCAAAGGCAGGGAGAAAGAGAGGGAGAGGAACTTTGATGTGTGAGAGAAACATTGATTGGTTACCTCTCGTGTGCTCCCACATGGTCACCTGGTTTGCAACTCAGGCATGCACCCTGACCAGGAATTGAACTGGCGACCTTTTGGTTTGCAGCCCGGCACTCAGCCCACTGAGCCACACTAGTCAGGGCTATAATAATTTATAAAAGTCTGGACAGTTGAAACTTACAAGATAGTATAAGTCAATAACATATAAAGTGTGTTATTTGTTCCACTGTTAGAATAAAACCTAAGCACCAGAGACATTAGCCATCTTTTGTTCCCAAGAATGTGTAGGCATTTCTAAGTCTGCTGTGTCTGATTGGCCCGTTGTTTTTTTTTAACTTTATTACACAAAATTTCAGTCACATCCAAAGTAAATAAATAAATAAATAAATAAATAGTATGTTCAACTTCTCCCTCACCCCCTTCCCAGTGGCCATAACCAGCTTTAACAGTTATTAATATTTTGCCATTCTGGTATCATCTGTGGCTTTATCAGTGAACCACCTTCCCCCCTGCCCTAATATATATCATGTACTTACTGTCTTTTGTACTTCAGACCATCTTAAGCTCTCTAATATGAGCTTAGCAGAAAACCCGCACAGTTTTGTTACAGAGCATCATGTTGGTTGAGTGGTAACGTTGTACTTCTGTGGGTATTTACCCATCCTGGGGTCTGAGTCTTTGTTTTCCTATTCAGAGCCAACATTTCTTTGCAACCAGACCCCAACTCCTTTCTGTTCTAAGGCTAAGGTGAAAACACACCTTATAAATCATTTCATTCCCATCTTTCTTCACAGAGGTCCAGAGGTGTGAAACGACCTGCCCGAAATTAAGATGAATCAGAAATTTTTATTTTGAAGATGGAAAACTAATGTGCTTGTACTCTCTACTCTTGTTTTTCAGTTTTCCTCAGCATTATGTAAAAATGTGGATAATTCTATGTTTCCCTTGCTTTCTGTTCCCAGAATGACAGGCATTGTCATTTTTCTAAGATGAAAATGGCAAGATTTTAAGTGGTTATTTATTAAGAGAACTTTTTGAATTTCTTATCTCTTGGCATTCCGACCTGGGATGCAGTTGGAGGACAGTGAGAGAGCCTGTTCTTCCCTGCGACGTGCAGTTGGCTAATACTGCCTGTTTCTCCTGGTAGCTGACCATCAGTTTCAGATGCAGGCCCCACTCCACACAGACTCTCCCAGAGATTGTCCTCTGCACACTAGGTTCCCGTCTGCCCACCTTCCTTACATTGTGAGACTTTAGAATTGTAGGGATGCTGTATTTACTCTTTGAGCCTGAATAATATTACAAGGATTTCTTTAATAAATTAAATTTCTAACTGAATTTTTCTAGTGAACAGCAAGGAGTTCCTTGCAAAAGAAGAAAGCCAAATACCAGTGGATCAAGTGTTTTTCTATAGGTAATATATACTTAATACAGTTTTGTTTGGGGGACTGTTAAAATTTAAAATGTAGAATCTATAAAATGCTTTGTTAACATAGGCCAACCTTGAAAAGATCAAAAGACACATACAGTATCCATTTTTGTGAAGATAATTTATAAATCAGTCATTTTGCTGATACTGAGATATCTAAGTGGAACTGAAACAAGTAAATTAGGGGATTTTGCTTTTAATTAGCATAAATTTGTTTATGAATCCCAACTTTAGGAAACTGAATCTTTAATTTCTTTTAATACAGTAATTTTCTAAGAGGCTTTAAGTCTGTATTAGTCTAACATAATGATAGGCAACTCATGAGTAATTAGTCTAAAATGTGACTTTAAGCAGAATTAGCAAAATTCATTGTGTTGCTATAGAGATAAGTCCTGAACCTACTGGTGTTATTACTAAATGCCTGGCAGTAGTAGCAGAGGAACTGTTTTCTCATCTATTACTTAGATTTGATTTGATTTGATTTGCTTTGTTGATGCTTTTTGTATGAAGAATTTTGAGGACATGATCCCATTTGCAAAATGCCAAGTTTTATTGTATCCTAATATGACAGTAGGTCTGATAAAACATTGTGAATAGAAGTCAGCACATTTTCTGATGTTTTAATACTTTCATTATTAGTGTTGACCCTGAAACGACCTTTTACATGTGCCATTTATTTAGGGTGAGAGTTGAGGTGTTTTTATCAGGAACCAAACCTTAATATTTGAAATTTATACTTCACATTTTAGAAGTCTCCAACTGTTTTGTAGAATTGAACTTTTTTCTACAATAAATACAAATTTTAGTCATTTATATCCAACAGTTAATAGCATTTACACTTGTTTTGGTGAATGGTCATAGGTGCTTTGGTTATAAGAAGTAGTCCCTTTAGTAAAATTATCAAATATGTGACATGAATTTTATTTTAGGTATTATAAAAAAGTTGCTGTCATTAAAGAGAAACAAAAACGGAATGCAGACGAAGAAAGTATAGAAGATGTGGATGATGAGGAATTTGAAAAGATGATTGGTAATTTGTTGACTCTTCAATTTGTAAAATAACTTATGTTAGTGGTAGAAGCGACCTTAGTTTAAAAAATCACTTAACTAAGAATACCATGCAAATCACAATGGAGAATTAAAAACATTTTGGTTGGATGATAATTCACATGACAATTCATGGAGAAAAAATTATATTTGCATGAGTATATTCTTAAGGCCAAATCTTTTATAAAAGAGGAACCATTTTTACTGTTCCTAATCTTCCATTATTGGTATCAATAGTCTACTATTTCATCTATTTTATCTTTATACTCCACAGAGCTAGAAAACCTTAATTGAAATTTAGTCTGAAACAAAAAACATGGGGAATTAGAAAAACTTACATTGAGTCTACTTCAATAGCTCTAATAAAGTGAAAAGGACTGTAGTTGCTAAATACTTTGTTTGATATTTACCCCCGTGCTATAAAAGAACTGTAGATAGAACCTGAAATTAACTGGCACCATTTTAGTTTAAAAAATTAATTAAGGTCAGTATAGTCACGGTTTTATTTTGGTATTTGTCATAAACAGAGAATCTTGGCTGTTAATTGATTTAGAAGACATGTCAACTTTGTTATTCTTTGCTATATCTTAAAATTTGTATATTGTTCTCTGGCAGATACATTTGAAGATGACAATTGTTTCACCCCTGGAAAGGATGATCTTGATTTTGCTGGGTAAAATACATTTCTTCAATATGTTTTTTTTTCCATTGTTTTCTCAGCATTTCCCAAATTGTCCCTCTTGAATAAGCTTGGGAAATAGATCCAGTACTTCCATTTTGGACCTTTATAATGCATATTAAATAAAGGCTCTGAGTTTTCTGTTACTTTCCTTTTAAACCTATTCATAGTCTAATACTCTGGTAGTCATCAAATCACATTTAAAAAAACAGCTTCCTCTTTTACATTACAAGTTGTTGTTTTTCTTCAGCAATGTGAAAAAGAAAAAAAAAGGAGCTAAGGGTGAGCCAGAAGATGAAGATTCAGAAGAGAGTGATGATGACCTTGATAACTTGGATGATGATGAAGTTTCTTTAGGAAGTATGAATGAAGAATTTGCTGAAATTGATGAAGATGGAGGAACATTCATGGATGTGCTGGATGATGAAGGTGAGGGCATTCAGGGTAGGCCTTTTTTTAAATATAAGACTAAACAAACTATATCTTCCTTTCTTTTTCAGCATAGGCTTGCTTTTCTGTTGAATATTTTTTAGTATTACTCAGTATTCAGATTAATACTCAGGCCAGAAATTTAAAGAGGGCCTTTCTCCCTCATATTTGAAACTGAGAGGAGTTTTTTAAAGCAGTTGAGTGCTGAGTTTTGGACTTATATTTTAATCAACAGTTAGGCTATATGTGTGATACCTGTTGAGCCATTATGTTGCTTTTTTTAATATTAGAATAGTAATTAGAAGTTTCTAAAAGTCAGTATTCATCATCCTAACCCTAGAGCAGTCCTGTTGTTTTTAAATTATTTAATAGCACTTTTTTTGGTAACAGAACTTAATGATGAAGTTGGCTCCAAAGTCAGTTCTAAGAAAAGCAAGAGGAAAGGTGCAAATGATTTTGACTTTACTGGATCATTTCAAGGTAAGAAAGTGCATATTTAGTCTCTTTGAAACGTAAGCATTGTGCATGTGAAAGATATTACTCATTATTATTTTGGGAAATTTTCAAAATTGTTGGTACAATTTAGTTTATTTTTACAATGGAAAATAAGTTTTATGTATTTTAATACGTAAAAATTATTTCCCATATATTTTCAATTATTTTCTCGCCCTACATTTTCTATTAACACCTTCTGCCTTTTCTCAACCAACTCTTTTTCTTTGCCGTTTGGCCCTTCTGAAAATCCATGCTCTTCATTAACTTCATTTTCCTTTTTTATGAGATCTGTTATCTTGTGGCCATGACAAAGCAATTCTAATCTCAAAAATACCTACATAAAACAGATAGGAATTCTTTCTGCTAAATTGTTCTCTAACACCTTTTAAAGTACATCATAACAGATTATCCACGTTAGTGTAACACAAGGTGCTAATAAAAGAAAAAAGCACTATCATCAGGTGACAGCTGTAGTTGTTGATAAAAATACAGTTAGCACTATAATAAATACTTCATCCCATAACCCTGTGGATAAGTATGCAGGCTTGCACTTTTTTTCATGCTTTGCCTCTTTGGCTTCTGCTTACTAGTAAATACTGATGAATAAAAATAGACTTGCAAAGTTAAAAATAATTGAAACACTTAACAATACTTTATTAACATTAAATAAGAAATACTAACACACTTGACATTAAATATTTGACAGTAAATATAAAAATAAAAACTATATATTTGTAGTAGTCTCAAGAGAGTTTTATACTTACAAAATTTTTATCAGCTCTAAAAGCTGATAAAATACTGCTAACAATCAGTTCTCTTATTTAGATTGATTTACCTGATACATATTTAAATTATAACATGCATTTTAGATTTTGTTTTTGATTGGATGATGTCACATTAATAGTATCATATGCGCAAATATAAGGCAAAGTTTTCCTCAAAATCATCTTAGAAATGTTGCTTTATCTCCAGTCCTGCTGAATCTGTCATACTAAAAGATGCTTTTTCAACAACTTTATTTTTAATAATAAAGTACTAATTCAGAAGACAATAGTCTGAAAGAATCTCACATCTCAATCAGTAATAGTTTCGGATGCAAATTCAAGTGTACGTGACAGAATTGGTTAAAACGAAGAAGTAAAGGAATTTCACACAGACTTGATTGATCCTGAAGGGTTTACCTTACATTGACAAATGCTGGATAAAGAAAGGAAACTGTCTTTAAGAAGGCAGCATAGCAAAAATGTTTACTAATCGAAGTTATAGGTATATACCTATAAGATGAATAAAAACAAAAAAAGCCCTTTTCTAATCTATACCAATGAGCATTTTAGCTTAAAATAAAACATTCAATAATAGCATCATGTACAGCTCTTCAATAATATAGCATGCATTTCACCTTGGTAAAAATTGAGATGGAATGCTCTAGAAACTATTTTATCAAAAGTGGCTCTGGTATAGTCATGCAAAGACTTGTACACAATTGTTAATAGCAGCATTTATTCAGAATAGCCAAAAAGTGGGAACGGCCCAAATGTCCAGTGACTGATGCTTGGATAGTAAAATAAGGTCTACCCGCGTAGTGGGACATGATGCAGCAGTAAAATGGAGAGAAGTGCTGATAACGCTGTAATGTGGGTTAGCCTGAGAATTGTTACGTGTAGTGAAAGAAGCCAGATATGGAAAACCACTTATGAAAAATAGCCAGAAAAAGCAAAGCCTTCATGGGTGCAGTCATGTGACTAACTACAAATGGGCATTACGAAGCTTTTGGAGTTGATGGAAATATTCTAAATTGTAGCTGAACAACTCTGTAAATTTACTGAAACATACTGAGTTATACATTTAAACAGCTGGATTTTATGACAGATTTTATTCCTAAATACAACTGTTTGTTGTTTTTTTTGTTTTGTTTTTGTTCTTGTTTTTGTTTTAAGTGATTCCAGGCTCTGGCTGTGGGTTTCAGTGGATTGAGTGCCGGCCTGTGAACCAAAAGGTCACTGGTTCAATTCCTAGTCAGGGCACATGCCTGGGTTGTAGGCCAGGTCCCCAGTAGGGAGTGTGCGAGAGGCAACCACACATTGATGTTTCTCTCCTCCTTCCCTTCCCCTCTCTCTAAAAATAAACAAGTAAAATCTTTTAAAATTACATAAATAAATAAAGGTGATTCCAGTAGTGCCAGAGACATTGACATCAAAGATGCAAAGAGTTGGCATAATACTGTTTCAGGAAATGACTAAAAAACTTTCTCTAGTTAATATATTTTAGATAGAAGGATTTTAAATGTGTGAATTCGAATTTATTAAAAATTAAAAATTAGAAGGATTAAAAATAGATGTTTTACTATTTCATCTATTTTGAAAAGTTTATATATTCAGAATGATAGGTGAGGTATTTTTAAAGGAAAACCACTTTATTTTGAATGGTATAAACAAAACTTTATTTATAATGTAATAAACATACCTTCAGTAATTTCTTAATAGTCCAAAGAATAAAACCTCTGGCTTAATTAGGATTTACATTTTGCTTTAAATATTCCAAAATCCATCCATGTCAGTTCTGGAATTTTAATCTTGCCTGATACTACGAAGTAAGGTAAACGTTGATCAGTGGCTAAACCTGAAAGGCAAGAAGATATAACAGTCATATGAATCACTCTATTAGGATACTACTACCTTTTTTAAAAATAGTGTATACTAACTCTTAAATATATTTCTGTCTTCAAGTGCCAGCTACCTAATGGTGGTAGAAGATAATTGCAATTGTGTATTTTAGCCCAAATATAATTTTTTTAACAAAACCATATTGAAAGATTTATATTTTTCAAAAATCATTGGATTTACAGTTTAACAATCTAGGCATATACTTTTTAGGACCCAGGAAAAAAAAGAGAAGAAATCTCAGTGACTCCAACCTATTTGTATCTGCTGAAGAGGTAAGACTAATATACTGTTTTAAGAAGTTAGCTATTTAACATTGTTTTAAGTTTTCTAATAGGTGTATCTCCTCCCCCCCACTTTTTTTTAGTTCGGCCACCTACTGGATGAAAATATGGGGTCCAAGTTTGACAGCATTGGCGTGAATGCCATGGCCAACAAAGATAACGCAAGTAAGTAGCTTGAATTTTTTGTTGGGGTTTTTTAATAGCCACACTTAGAACTTCTGGAGGTTATATAGTATGAGCTGGCTAAGTGACTTTATAAATGCTTTATAGACATTTTGATTTCTTCTGATACTGATAGTTACTAGCTTTTGTTCTTTTGCTAGTAAAAGTGTTCAGGGGAAATAAAATCTTCAGAGCATTTGTTCCTTTCCTGTCCTAGTCTTTTATTTATAAAACGGTAATCTTTGATATTAAACGTGGAAGGAAAGTAACAATGAGCAGGGGATTCGCATAGTGGGTGGGAAAGAGCTGTAGGCCCAGGCAGACCACAGGTTCCTGGTGCTCGGCAGGTGGCTCTGCGGGCCTCCCAAGAGTCTGCAGTATGGTGCATTCATCTTTCTCCTCCCCCCAAAGGTGTCAAACAGCTTAGATGGGAGGCTGAACGTGATGACTGGCTACACGACAGAGATGTGAAAAGTATCATCAGGAAAAAGAAGAATTTCAAAAAGAGGAGACCGAAAACTACTCAAAAAATTAAAAGGCAAAGAAAATGAGTGTTTTCTAAATAAATTATAAAATTCTACTTACTCCTAACTTTTGTTGTTCAACCATTTTTCTTGATCTTGCTCTCTGATTCCATACATTCCAGAACATTCAATGGATTTGTAATAAACTATAAATAAAAGTAGTCAGCATTTATAAAATCGTAAAAATGTTAAAATTAAACAATATTGAGAAACATCAAGCTTATTTTCTTTCTTGCTACATATTTCATGTAGAAGCGCCTGTAGTAATCCTTGTAATGGACACTATTTATCAGGCAAATACTGTGTTAATTACATAATGTTAAGCTGTGGTTTGTTTCCATCACCACTTCAGATATCCAGCCCATGAGCTAACTGCTCTAATTTCGGTTACTCTTGGTGAGAACTTACTCTGTGTTCTCAGAAGGAGCTAAAATAGGTATGAAGAGTATCTTTCTCCTTTTGGAAACTGACATCACAATAAAGTCATTTAGCTCTTAATTGATCATAAAGAAAATTACTACTTATTTGAAACATACCTTCTAAGATGGAGGGAAATTTCTTGCTCATTGTTTGCCTGAAATCTGATAGAAAATTTTTTTAATTAGACATGATTAGAAATTCATTGTATTAACTCATACAGCCATAATATAGTGTTAGCCTTAGGGTCTATAAAATAGGAATTCTACAGATTAGAAATTTTTCTTAAGGTCCTTCTCTTAATCCAGGAGCTATATCCTTCTGAGTCTAAATTGTACTTGCCTTATGTATAGCCACCTGTAGTTATTTTGTAGCTCTGAAAATTTTAGCCTGTATATTTGATGTAAGTTATTTAGAAATACTTAAAAGCAATTTTTTGATGTGCAGTGCCCTTATGTAACTATGAATTATTTTTATGGATGCAACTTTACTTTGTTTTGGATTTAAAAATAAGACTTTCCAGTTTTTTAAATTGATTTTAAACTTCAATTTGCTTTTAAGTACTGTTTTGGATTTTTTCCTTTATATCCTTATTTACAGTTTTTTAAAACTGTAGAGGCTTTGTGAATATCCAATGTTATAATGGAACAGTGTTCCAGTGAAGTACTTACAAGAAATAAGTGACACCTTTCAGAGTTGGCCACCGCTCAGGACTGCTTTGGTGAAGGAGAAAGCAGAACTTCCTAATTAAAAATGTTTGAGCTCATATAAAATTTAGCCCCACAAAATGTCAGATTACTTTCCATGATAGCCAGTGGCATGGAAAGGGTTTTCAGCACCCAGTACTGATGCAGACAGAACTCGGTGAACCTAAGAAACTGGTAATTTTGACAATTCAACTACACTACTCAGTCTGCCAAACGACGAAGTTCGTTTGCTCCATCTGTGCTCCCAGAAGAAGCCAGACTAAGGACACCACTCTGGCCCCCACTAGTAAGTAAGACTTAAGGAAAGTGGGAAATCTTTAGTCTACAAACATTAATTTTTAAGGAGGAAATGAAGAATAATTTACAATAATACCTAGTTTCCCCTTGTGGCCATAAAAATGTCTAATAATGCTGAATCTGAAGCAGTTTCTCTAAAAATGTCATTTAGTACTAAAAATACATTAGCCAACTGCATACCCCCCACAAAATAACTTCTGATCTATGATTACCTTGGCTTGTGTCCATCTTTTTAAATAAAGCATACGCTCCAAAAACGCCCAAAAGTTCCACCACTAAAACTCCTTTAAAGATCTTCTTTGCCAGTGGTTCCAAAGTGCGAGCCATCCTAAGTTTAACAACAAATATGTGTAAACATAAGTGAGCATGTTCAAACGTAGTACCACTTCTATAAAAATTACTCCAATTCCTAGTTTGAATGGTTGGCTGTATAGGGAAAACCCCCAAAGTTACTGATTACTTATTTGTATTAGAAATGCCCCACGTTCTTAGCTTTCAGTCTCCGTGCCAGAGGACAGCAATGTTCAACCGTTGTGCTGCAAGAAAGTTTAAGATGTGCAATAACAGACTAAGTCAGGGGCACTGATCTCTTTTCCCTAAAATTGTTGCATAAAGAAATGACAACAGCCAACACAGTAACCATCTGGTATGAATGAATAAAACTTATAAATTACACACCTTTTTTTGGTCAGATTGGCAACAAAGTATCTTGTGGTGTGCCACAGAATTTTAATAATTAGTTTATGTGTGCTGTGAGATGAAAAGTGTTGAAAGTCACTGCCCTCGGGGCACAATGAACCAAAGACGTGATTGGATAAAGCAGAGAGGAGAATAGAAGGCATTGTAAAAACAACTGACAATTTATGGAATTAACGATTTTAAAACTGTCTATATAAAACGGTGGGAGATAGAGTAAATAATTCTTCAGCTGAACTAGGAATTAAGTAAGGTATGATCTAATGGGAACGGCATGTGAAAGCTTGTAAAATACCCTACAAAAGTAAGGTTATTCTGTAAGTGGTTGTACATGTTTATAGCTGGAGCTTCACATTTACACAGTGTATACTGAATTCTGTGCCACCATCCAGGCGTTTTATACAAAGCTGAGCAATAACAGTTTCTTGTTCCTGAACAGCTACTATTCTAAGAGTATTTTCAAACTCACCACATCACCTAAAAGTTCGTTAAAATGCACATTCCTGCACCTCAACCTGCAATTCCCCAATCCCCAGATTCTGATTTAGCAACTACAGGGATAGTGTCCCAATAATTTGCCCTTTAGTAGGTAACTCCAATTAACGTTTATATCGGAGGCCACAGGACCAAATGAGGAAGAAAACTGACCTACATCACCCAGTAAGTGGCAAGGCTAGAGTTTAGATCTTAATTCTCTTCCTGTAATTAAAATAAAAGCTAATCAAAAGAGAGGGTTTGAGTCATTATTCTTTCTCTAAAATAAACGTTAAGCAACTTAAAGGGCTGTATAACAAGAAAATAGCATATATGACTCTTACTGAAGATATGAATGTAAACCCAAATTTTTACTCGGCCTCCTTATAACCCTAAAGTCAAGAACAACAAGAGAACCATCGTTTTTGATCTCAGTATTTGATATTGTCCTATGCATGCTCTTTGTCACATTGTTCTCTGTCCCTTGTGCAGATGGTGTGTTCTCTACTACTCAGCAGTCCCAGCTCTGCTCACCATCAGGCATTTACTCCGTTTACTTCTGACTCCTCACAAAGCCCAAGAGGGGGGGTAACTAAACACCCTACCTTTGTGGGATTATCCTACTATAATCGTTATCAGGTGTCCCTTCTCCGAAAATTTCCTTCTCTCATTTTGATAATGTGATCACCCTGGGGACTAAAAGATTAAAACTTTAGTATTCTTACCTAAAAGGAGCAGAGGAAGTTAAAAAGAAGAACTTACAACCATCAGGCAGGTGAGTGGGGAGGCAGAGTTGTTTTACGGTTTACTACAATGCTGGACATTACTGATGGGAAATAAATCCTGATCAGTACAGGGAGTTCTCCTGGAGTTTTTTTAATGTTCAAGGGGTGAAAAGAACAAAACAAGGCCTGTCTATAGCTGGACCCACAGTGTAACGAATCCAAGTAAAACTTTGTTTTGTTTTGTTGGAGAGGGTGAGGTTAAGGATTCAAGCAGTAAAATCCAAGTAACACTGTAAAATAAAACATTTATCTTTCTTGAAAATATGTGTGTCTTTCCCACCCACACACACACACACACACATTTTACATTTCAAGTCCCTCAGCTCAGGAGAGGTGTTTATAACGACTGACGAGGCCCATTTGATAAAACCACCAAAGGCACAGTGTCCGCGACAAAGCTAGGTTACTGACTGGCAGAGGAGCAGCGAAAGTAGACGAGATTTTGGAGAAGGGTGGAATTTAGGCGAAGTTTAAAACCCAGCCGCCCTCTGACGGGCTCGCAGAAAAGCAGGGTTGTGCGCCACGGGGTTAACATCTCACTGGGCCGAGAGGCCGAATCGAGGCACACGAGCCAAGACAATAGTCAGTGTTGCATCCGAAACCCCTCAATCTGTGCACCAAAGCTTGAAATCAGATCGGCTCGGTGTGTCCAGGCAACATGATTTCACACAGCAAGGTCTCTCACAGCTTAGATGTAGCAGAACAAGGTTTCTCAGCCAGGTCTCTGGGTTTAATTAGCAAGAGCCGTTTTTTCAGGTTCCCACCGTCAAGAACCAAGCAACCAGCGAGACGCCAGAGCCTCCGCCCTCAGGCAGGCTACCCACGATCCTCGGCCCCTCGCCGCCCCGCATCACCGAGGGGCCCCGCTCCCACCGTCACCTGGTGCACCCTGGCAGCCCCCGACTCTCAACAGCCCGGGATCCCAGGAAGTTCCAGCCGGGCCTGCACCTCCCCGGCCGCGCGGCCCCGGGGGCCGAGCGACCCGGAAACACTCGGGCTGGTACCGCACTCGCTCCAGCGGACTGGAGACAGTGACGCCCGAGTGTCCTCAGCGCGGCCCCAAAACTCTAGAGAGGTCACACCAAAACCTACTGCACTCCCGATTCCGGGTATCCCAAATCACACCTGCAAACTAGGGCCCCGCGCCGCAGTCTCGCGGATCGTCCACACGCAGGGCTGCGCCGGAGCAAGGCTGGGCAGAGCCCCGCCCCTCCCAGCGTTGGCCCCGCCCCCACCTTAATTATTTATTGCACTCTTGCCAGGAGCCTGTTCTGACTGCGAACTACATACATTATTTTATTGAATCCTCAAAATAACCCTATGCTGTGAATATCTCATTGTACAGAGAATGGGTAAGACTTACCCTGCCCACAATCACACAACTAATAAGAGACAACTCATATTTGAACCAAGGACGCCAACTCCAAAGCCTATGCTCGTTGTTCTGCCCTCTTCAACCCAAAGTACTATAGTGTCCACGAATCAGCACCTGGCTGATTGGCTTCACCTGGGAGCTTGTTAGAAATGTAGATCTACTGGATCAAAATCTACATTTTAGCAAGATCCCCACTGCAAATTAAAATTTGAGAAGCACTGCCTCTAATGCCCACCAGGTAGGAGGAGGAAGAGGGGAGGGGGAGGAAGAGAAGAGGTCTCTTAAGGCACCAGGTGCAAAAGAAAGCCTGGACTACCCCAAATAGACATCAATCTGCCTTCACTGACAATGTAATCTAGCAGGCAGCAAGCCGTGCCTGCAAATAACTAATGAAAAGCACAGTGATTAGGGCCTTGCTTCAGACCCAAGAGATCCTTGAGCTGTGAGAGAAGGGGTAATGGCTGGAGGCGGTTTTGTCGGTGCCAAATAAAGGAAGTGCCCCTAAGAAGCACTCCTCGATGCCCCCAATTTTCCTACCCAACCTCCATATGTGGTTCATTTGCACAACTAAACTATCATAAATAGTGGGAAATGTGGGTACGTAAACTATATTCATTTAAAAGTAATAATGTCATTATTAGTCAAGATCACTCAGGTCTACACATACCCAGAGCCCCAATCTCTTCCATGACGTCAACTTTTCTGGTGACCTCTTCACATTTGGGTATGCACAGTCTCTTGACCTCCCGTTTGCTCTGTCAAAACTGCGTGTGGCCTGAACCTCCATTCTGTTAATATTACGTATCTGACTTTCTCTCAAGCTTTCTTCATAAGATCTCTTTTTATTATGTCTGTTATTGTTTTTGCTGCTATAACCCATTTTTCTCAAACATTTTTCAGAACTGTGAGGCATCACCTGCTCTGCTGAGGTTCCCCTCTCCTCTCCAGCTGGGACATCTGCAGTCTTTAGAGATTCATCCCCATTCAGAATTCGCCTACAGTAAATATTTCTCATTTTAAAAGCAACCTCTATTACTTCAACAGTTCGTTTAAAACATATATTGTATATTTAAGTGACATGATGTATATTGTATATGTCATTTACTCGATGGCAGGCCCTGCTTCAGTGTGAAATGCCAGAGCATTGGCATTAAAGGGACCAGGATGACAAGACAAGATGAAAAGGTCACTGAAATGGTTCAGACTGAAGAAAAAAACGACTTGATAACAAAGACTGAAATGATTCCACAGAAACTCAGTCACTTCCACCTGGGCATGTATATAAAGTAACTTAAGGGAGGTTTTTAATTGATGTGGGAGTTTCCCAGTATCACACAAAACTTGACATCCTCATATTCATTTCTTACACATCCTGGACCTCACTATAGATTTCACAAGCATGTTTTGAGGTAAGCATCACTTGGCCACAAGGTTTAGGGCAGGAAACGTTTAGACTGTAGTGGAGACTCTGGTCAGGTTGATTTGATCTTTGATCAGTGAACTGGAGTAGAGGGCAGAGGGTTTTGGGGACAGGTGGGAGAGACTGGCAGCAGATTTTCAAAGTGGGACTGAGTCTCACAAGTGCTGAGTGGAGAAACTCACAAGTAGCAGGTGTGAGGGCTATGCCTGCACATAATTGGGGTGAGGGGTAACTAATGTGCTCCAGCCCCAACCCCAGAGGCAAATGCTCAAGCTCCTCCATTCAGAAGTCTAGTCGATCATCCTCCAAATCTCCAGTACCCTTCCCAGAACTGTCCTTTGAGGGCTCTGCTTTTCTAGTCTGATCCTGATTTGCTAACTCTGGCAGAGGGAAGCAGGTGGTCAACAGGAAATTCTCCTTGCTGCATCATATCCCAGACACAGAAGCTGGCCAAGTCCCAGTCTTCTGTAGTGGTCACAGGTGCAAGGGCCGCAGTGACATCACATTAACACTACCTAGGATGTTTGCTGCCCATTCCTCATGGTCAGCTTGGAGAGAGAGCAGCTAGCTAACTTGGCTGGAATCCTCAAGGTAAAGCTCACTTAATTACCTGACATGAAGCCGCAGCGTTTAGTCTAGATTTGTGTAGATGACCCACTGATGCTGGATGTCAAATGGTACCTACAGACAAGAGAGCCCAGGATCTTGGAATGGCCCAGGTTTCCCTTAGATGGCCACAGGACACATAGAGAAGTGGAGCATTGCAGCTGCTGGGGACACTGTCCTCAAGGCAGGGAGGTGAGGGCAGGACCCTTGCACAGCCAGCTGCCAGCACTGGGGTGGAAGGGTTCTCCATTGCCTTCAATCCAGAAGGCCAAAGCATTACCAGACAAACGGCCTTAGATCCTGAGTGTGTCTAGCATCCACTATGTCCTGGACTCCATCCTGCCTTCCTGGTATTCAACTTCTGAAGAGGGGAGCCCGTTCTAGTAAACGCCCAATCTACAAAGAGGATACACCCTTCTCCCTCCCTGCAGGATTCCAAGGTAAATTTCAATTCTGAATTTCCTTTGCTAAAACAGAGGCAAAAAGCACAAGTCTATGAAAGGGCGCCCCGCTACACAGACAGGAAGATAGAATCGAAGGGGCCCATTTCCCTGCCCCTAAAAACTGGCCTTGGGCCAGTGGGCACACTAGAGCCACCTGCTACTTGATTCCCAGTTTACTAATCAGACTTGATTTCAATCACCCTAGACCTTTTTTTTTCTTTTCTTCACCTGTTGTCTTTCTCTCTTAGTTGATAGCCTAGAAAATAACAGAAAGGCAGTAAGTAGGAACGATCTTTTTAATCTTGAAGAAAAATGCTTTAAATAAGTTTCCTATGCTGTTGCCACCAAGGCCATGAACCAAACCAAGCCAGCACTGTCTGAGAGGTCCACTGCCACTTACCCCGGGTCTGAATGGGCCCAGTAACTGAATAGCAAGCTGGGATTTTACAGAACATGAGGTCCACCTGCACGCAAAGGCACGCCAGTGCAAATGCATTGTGCAGTCTAGGTGTTTCGCTATCATTCACGCGACTGTTCCCTCCCCTCGTGCATCCCAGACCATTTGAGTTGAGTATATGGAATTACAAGGTTGACAGGTTTCCCTGAGCTTAGGGGACTAACAAGAATTAGAGCTCATATTACAATTCAAAACAGCCCCTGAATCCTCCTATAATTACAGGCATTAGTGTCAGAACAGGATCCAGTCACACTGTCTTTTTTAATGTTCTACTAAGTGCCAGAAAAAGGACAATAACAATGTTTGGATTAATGTCTTAAATTCTATCTTCCCCAGGAAAAGAAAGACTCTTTATAATGGAAGGTACAATCCCACTAAGCAGCTTGGCAGAGAATCCAGTCCTACCCCATTTTCTTTGGGAGCAAGGAAATTCTGAAATACGCAACCCTCCCGTCTCCAGTGAATAGCATCTTCTTATTATGTAAGGTAATAAGATCTTGAAGGAGAAGTGCTGCATAGAAATTAAAAAATAGTTAGATACTCACACATTCTAATTTTACTTTTTTACAAACTTAAAAAAAATCATGCCATGACCAGTGTGACTCAGTTGGTTGGACATCATCCTGCAAAGAGCAAAGTCACTGGTTTGATTCCTGGTCAGAGCTCATGCCTGGGTTGTGGGTTTGGTCCCCGATCAGGGCGTGTATAAGAGGCAACCTATCAATGTTTCTCTCTCACATCAATGTTTCTCTCCCTCTCTTACTCCCTCCCTTCCCCCAAAAAATAATAAAATAATGATAATAAAATAGTCACAACTTTAACAAAACCCAGATACTTATTCCTTTCCTCTCAAAATGGAGATTAAAAGTTGGCCTCTCACATCCACCAGTGCCTCAGTAAGATACTTTAAGTGACATATAAGGTTTCCTCAATTCCATGATGCATGTTTCCATTTCTGAAATTGGAATGCACCTTAGAATCTGTGTACACTTGACATAGTGATTTCTCAAAATGCTGTTATTAAATAAAATGTTCTAGAATCCAGGAAATTTCTTTCCCTTGGGGTCACAAATAAAAAGTCTCTCCTCAGAAGGTAAGAGTTGTTTTTTTTGTTTTGTTTTTCCTTAAAAAGTCCTGTGGCCTTGTTTCTGGTAGCAGATGAAGAAGCGCCAAGAATGCAGTGGTGCTAACTAAACCTGGGACCTCTAAGAAGGATTTTGCTGCAATTGCCTTTTCGCCAGGAAACTCAGCCTGCCTTGCAAGCCCATCTCCTTGAATAGCTAACTCAACTCAGCTCCGTAAAACTCCAATGAACCTACCCGGGGAATGGTAACGCTAGCAACACTGGTTTCATTCATAGGGCTGTTATGAATATGAAGTTACATTCAATCACCCATGTAATCTTACCAACCTGGCAGAGTGTCTGGTACATACAAGTGATCCATTTTTGTTAGCTGTTATTAAATTATATTAGCTGTTATTTTAACCGATACATGAGTAACTATAGCAGCTAAGTAACTATGTGTAACTAGGAGTTAACTTCTTAAGGTTTAGCCTAGGAATGAACTTCTTAAGGTTTAAGCACTAGTTAGAGAAAAGTAAATATAGTTTTAAAAATATATATGTTCCTGAGGTCAGAGGGGATAAAATGGAAGAAGAATGAGAAGAATGATATGGAGAAGAGAATGGTAGAGAAAAAAGAAAACTCAACATACAAGGGTATGTTCAAGGCTACTTGAGTTAAGAAGAGGACAAAGAGTAAATTTTGACCCAGAATGTGTAATTAGGATATAGGCTAAATTACTGTAACAAAGACACTAAAAATTCAGTGGGTCCTACATGGTAGACGATTGTATTCTTTCAAATACTGTTGAGAAGGAGGTAGGTTATTTGCAGAGTGGCTTTATTTCATCAGGTTGTCCAGTGAGCCAAATTTCTTCTATCTTGGTCTATCATCCCCTGGAAGGCTGTTTTTCTCTGAATTTGTAAATATGACTGGCTAGCATCTGTCTGTCCTGCAGATGCGAGAAAGGGGAAAGAGAAGAATTAGAGAACAATCAACTTCCTGTGTTAAGGACATGGCCAAGGAATTACATGCATGATCTCTGCTCAACTCCCACTAGCCCCAGGGCCATACCAAGCTGCAGAAGAGGTAAGACTACAGTTCAATTTATCTAAACTTGTGGAGGTGTCCACCATGTGGTCTATGGGCCACGTGTGGCCCAGGATGGCTATGAATGTGGCTCAACACAAAATAGTAAATCTGCTTAAAACATTTATTTATTTATTTATTTACTCATCAGTTTTTGTTAGTGTTTGTGTATTTAATGTGTGGCCCAAGACAACTCTTCTGCCAGGGTGGCCCAGAGACCCCAAGAAGTTAGACACCCCTGAAAGGAAAAGAGACTGCTGGGGAGAAGTTGGCTGGCAGAGAGTGAGCATCTCACTCTAG
The DNA here is from genome assembly GCA_004024845.1 of Tonatia bakeri. Lineage (NCBI taxonomy): Eukaryota > Metazoa > Chordata > Mammalia > Chiroptera > Phyllostomidae > Tonatia > Tonatia bakeri. The sequence continues at coordinate 97,758 of PVIA01005164.1, forward strand.
AAATTTTGACCGGCAGAAAAGGAGCTCGGAGCTCAGCAGTGCCAGAGCACTCGTTCCCCTTGACAAAGCATCTCCCTTCTATGAACCACACAACTCTACTGTTAAACAGGTCAGGAGGAGCGGCTGTCATTAGCCCCATTTTACATGGCCCTTGCATGTGTATTATGAGCTCAGAATAACACAACTAGCAAATGGTAGAGCCAAGATTCGAACTTAGGTCTTCAGACTTCTAAATTTATGAGCCAGTAAATGGCAGATCTGAGCCTGGTGTCTAGAATTGCCCCCAAATCATGGACTCTCTTCCACCCCCATTACTTCCTTGTCACACCATGTAGGATGTGTGTGCAAAGCTATCAGCTGAAGACAGAGCTGAGGTTTCATTCCATAAATTGTTTTTTGTAAATACGAATATTGTATGCCTGATTCAATCAAATAACTATTTGCTCAATATTTAATATCTATTATTGTCTACTAACAAATTCCATTCTTACTTTCACTGGGAGGGTTGCCTGTAGTGGTAATATAATCTACCCTTGGGGTAATATTCCCTGATCCTCAGCCTGTTTTGCACCTGTGGTTTGTGTTTTGTCAGAGGTGGGTATTCACAAAGGCTGGGGGTGGGGGGTTGCATGAGAATTAAATAACTTCCTCCTCATCTGGATGGGAGGAGCACTTTATCCCACCTTCTGAGAAGCTCCATTAAAAGCTACCACTGCCCCTACAAAGCAGGTTCATTAGCAGGCAGCCAGCATGGCCACTGATAAGTCCAAGTTTATTGACTATATTGATGAAGCTCTGGAAAAATCCAAAGAAACTGCACTTTCTCGCTTGTTTTTCACCTATCAGGGGATTCCTTACCCAGTCACTATGTGCACTTCAGAAACGTTCCAAGCCTTGGACGCCTTTGAAGCCCGAAGTGATGACATAGTACTCGCATCTTACCCAAAGTGCGGTAAATAACTCTCTTCCTGCAAGGCCACTTTTACATAGTGAGGAGGTTGGGCAGGGTGCAAGGCAAAGGGGGCAGGAAGGCAGTTCACCTCTGCAGGAAGCTAGCCAGAAATTGGTGAGGAGGATGGCCAAGGTGGGTGAGACTGCAGGTAGTAGAGTCACCAACTAAAACTTCTAGATTTAGAAACCCCCAGGTCTGAGGAAGGAGGCCTGTGTGACAGGGGCAAGATGGCTGCACTGGGCCGGGCCGGGCTGGGCTGGGCTGCGTGGGGCTGGGCTGCGCGGGCCAGGCCAGGGTGGAAGGAGACAGATGCTCGGAGGGGCTGGCAAACAGAAACAGGAGGCGGGGGAGTCCAGTTGCCATGGAGCACTGAGAGTAGTAGCGATTTTTTCATCTTGATTTCGGACTGAAGAAAAAGCACAGCTACACCCATAGTTTATATGATTTCCATGTAATGAGTTATTTTTTCGGGATAAAACATCAACCCTCCAGTTTCTCAAACCAGTCTTACAATGATCAATCATTGGTGGAGGATAAAATATTAAGAATATAAATTATCCAATTTCATACTATCAAGTTTTGATTTTTAAACCATTATTTTATCTCTAAGTGTTTATTAAAGCCAACCTCATTTAATATTTTTCTTTCCCTTCACTGATGCTTGGTTTTTATAAGATCAAAGTTATATCCTCCTGTTGAAAATGTTCATTGATGTAAAGTAACATGTGATGTACATTAAACAGTCATTGCCACAGCATAATGTTTTTCTATAAGGAACATATTCTAGGTTCAGAAAGAAGTACTATCTCTTGTTAAAGGACAAATCTGAGAAATAAGTAGAATTTACATTAATGTCAGTAAATAGCGTTTTCCACAAACCTTTGTTTCTTTGCACAGCTGGGGTTACTTCAGACATAGAAGAGCCAACTGCACACATCAGGAAATGGTGGCAGATTTTAATTTTTATGACGGACTTGCTAAAATAACATGCCTTTACTATATCAAGACTCCGTAATGAGCTTTGTATGTCTGATTTTTCTTATAGGCTCAAATTGGATTCTTCATATTATTAGTGAGTTAATATTTGCTGATTCTAAAAAAAAATATGAATATCCAGAATTCCCAGTTCTTGAATGTGGGGACCCAGAAAAATATCAGGTTAGTACAAGATAGCCTTTAAATTTATAGCAAATTATCAAAGAAAGATTTCTTCTGGTTTGGGTATCTTTGAGTTTTGAGTTCAGAAAGTAAAATACTAATAATTATTGCAACTTATTGTGTGCTTATCCTATCCCCAACACTTCTCAGGGATTGTTTCATTTTATTACAAAATAATCTTATCACCATTTTACAAAAGGTAAAACTGTTAGAGACTTGCCTAAGGTCAAGGGCAGAATAAAAAGCAGGGATAAGATTTGAACCCAAGTTTCCTGATTTGAGTTCTTAACCTCTACACAGTATAGCCAGCTTATTTAATAAAAAAGAAGAAAAGGAAAAAGAAAGAGAGGAAGAAAGTTTTAGTAAAAAGGAAGACTTTAAAAGCATCTAAATTAACATTAAAATGTTCTATAAGGTGAGTGAGACATAAGATTGCAGTTCCAGGGTTTCTGGAAAATGTTTTAACTCAGTACAGTATTTGGGTTTTGAATATCTGTAGTTTATAAGACATGTTTATATATTTTCTCCAGGTAGTTTTAAAGACTTTTTTTGTATTTTTGTAATTTCTTCATAGCTAACAACACAGATACTTTTCTATGCAATATGCCTTTTGTTTTAAAATGGAAATGAGAGGATGAACTCTACATAAAAGTTCACTTTCCAAAAAACTTTTTCTAAAATACATGTATTTTCTTAAACGAGATGTAGCTATATGTAGTCTTTACATTGCTTACAGTATATCACACATTTTCATGAACATATTATATGTTTATCCAGTTTTGTTACAATTAACTCCCATTTTTCCCTTGAATATTTTTCTAATCCTTTTAGGAACTTTACTGTTTCTCATATGTCTTTATGTGATTTTTGGCCATGCACTTCGTGGAAAAAGGACTCCATCACTTAATCTGAAAATTACCACCTGTGTGATTTTTCACAAAGGGCTTAAAACCTCAAAGCTATTGTTAATCTCTAAAATGGGGGTTACCCTGTTTGCCTGAGAAGATTACTGTGAATGAATATAAAAGTACATCCAAATCTAAAAAGTACAATTTTATGTAAACCAAGTGGTATGACTTCTCAGCACCAGTTGGACCCATATCATTGATTCAATTGTTTTTAATTTTTAAAACCTCATTTTTTGCCTCCTTGCTTAAGCTGAAATTTCCACTAAGTTTTTACAAAACGATTGCCTATAAATATCGGAGTATCATTTTATCAGTTGAAATTATGTGACCAAGCAGTGAGTAATCTAGTCAACAAGCATGGAAATGAGTATCTGATATCTTCCCCCTTCCCGCCACATAACATATAATAAGGTCTAATATCAAGATGGAACCCTGAACCCTGGCAGATTAAACGGGTTACAACTCATTTTTAAAATTTTCGGGAGATCACTTTATAAAGGACATGAACACCTAACTACTGTGCTACACACCTGAAACGGATACAAAATAATATTGAATGTAAACTGTAATTGGAAAATAAACTTAAAAAGTAAGTAAAATTATCAGTAGAAGTAGATTACAAAAAGAAAAAAAAAAGAATCAATCACTGAGTCCTTATACTGACCAGAATTTCTTTCGTAAATTACTTCTCAGATACTTAAGGGACTGCACGTTCAGGTTCTGTTGGAGTATTTAATTGAATGGAGTTTTATTTGTAAAACAAAATAGATCTAGATGTTAAAAATGGATTTGAAGGAGCTGTGGGAAGACTTGAATATTTTTGTTAAAGACCTTGAATGTAGAAGAGATCCAAATTAAGTGAAAAGGTGGATTGCACATTGTGAGCTTTCTTGAACACAATATTTGGTATGATTGTGGGAAAAGATAAATTAAAAAATAAAGACCAAAAAATGATAAGCAGTATCCAACAAGGAAGTTCAAAAGGAAACTTCTAACTATTCAATTTATGATTCTCCATTCCTCATACCCACAAAGGAAATAGAAATAAAAAATTGGAGGAGGAAGAGGAGAAGTCACAGCAATAGTAATGCTTAAAGCTACCATTCAGCCCTGATTGGTGTGACTCAGTGGATTGAGTGCCAGCCTGGGAAACAAAGGGTTGCTGGTTCAATTCCCAGTCAGGGCACATGCATGGGTTGCAGGCCAGGTCCCTAGTGGGGGGTGCACAAGAGGCAACCACACATTGATGTTTCTCTCCCTCTCTTTTCTTCCTCTCTTCCCCTCTCTCTGAAAAGAAAGAAAATCTCAAAACAAAACAAAAAAACCCACTGCCATTCATGTACTAAACTTAGAAGTAATTTACTATAAACACACAGACATATACACACATGCTTTCAACTTATTGTATATATTTTTAAGAGAATGAAACAGTTCCCATCACCAAGGATTTTGGCAACTCACCTCCATTATGACAAATTACCTGGGTCCATCATCAAGAATAAAGCCAAGGTGAGTGTCCTTTCCTAGTGGTATTTCAGTTTGAAGTTTTTAATGTAAAGTGATTGGCTTTCTGAACTATACGATGAGTGTGCTACTCATCATAGAATTTTAATGAATGAAGTGTGAGATGTGGGTAATTCTTTGGTTGTTTCTTTCTTTGGATATATCTGATGTAGTTACATTCACATCAGTGGAATCATCAGCTATGATATAAAACATACATATTTTAAAATCTGTTTTACAGTGAAGAGATTTCAGCTCTGAGACATTTAGCATTTAAGAAAAGAATACAACCTAGGAAAATGAACTAAAATTATTCCTTTGGTTCTATCTGGTGAGCACTATTTATCTAAAGTCTGATATTATTTCATTTCTGATTTTCACATGTAATAGCAAGCTTCATGTCATGCATAAATAATTGTAGGTGCTTTGGCTATTCTTAGTTGTTTAAAAATCCTGTTTTATTAAACATTACTGATCTATTCTTACAACTATTAGTTTTTACCCAATCCTTTTTGTTTTCACCTGGTCTCTTTCTGTTTCCTTATTTCAAGGTGCCTCTTCTCTCTGTCTCAAGAGCAAAGATGAGAATTAATCAAAATAATGATTTAAATTCTTTTTGTTGTTGTTCAGTTACAGTTGTCCCAATTTTTTCCCACTGTTCTGTACTGTCCCACCCTCCCTGCAGCTCCCTCAGTCAGTCCCCACCCTGTCCATGTCCATGGGTCCTTTATACAAGTTCCTTGACTAGACTGTTCCACTTCTCTCCCCTGTTATCCCTTTCCCCCATCCCTTTTATCACTGTCAGTTTGTTCCTTATTTCCATGTCTCTGGTTCTATTTTGCTGTGTTTTTTTGTTTGTTTGTTTGTTTTGTTGATTTGGTTCCACTTAGAGGAGAGATCATATGGTATTGTCTTTCACCACCTGGTTTGTTTTACTTAGTATAATATAATACTCTCCAGTTCCATCAATGCTGTCACAAAGGGTAGGAGCTCCTTCTTTCTCTATGCTGCATAGTACTCAATTGTGTAAATGTACCACAGTTTTTTGATCCACTTGTTTACTGATGGGCACTTAAGCTGTTTCCAGCACTTGGCTATTGTAAATAACACTGCTATGAACAGTAGTGTGCATAGGATCTTTTGAATTGGTGTTTCAGGATTCTTAGAGTATAATCCCAGCAGTGGGATCACTGGATCAAAAGGCAATTCCATTTTTAGTATTTTGAAGAAATTCCATACTGTTTTCCACAGTGGCCAAACCAGTCTGCACTCCCACCAACAGTGAACCAGGGCTCCCTTTTCCCCACATCCTTGTCAGCACTTGTTGTTTGTTGATTTGTTAATGATGACCATTCTGACTGGTATGAAGTGGCATCTCATTGTGGTTGTCATTTGCATCTCTCTGATGGCTAGTGATAATGAGCATCAATTCATATGTCTCTGGTCCCTCTGTATGTCCTCCTTGGAGAAGTGTCTGTTCAGGTTCTTTGCCTATTTTGTAATTGGATTGTCTTCCTGGTGTTGAGTCATATGAGTTCTTTATATATTTTGGAGATCAAACCCTTGTCTGAGGTATCATTGGCAAATATGTTTTCTTGTACAGTTGGTTCCCTTTTCATTTTGCTGATGTTTTCTTTAGCCATGCAGAAGCTTTTTAATTTGATGTAGTCCCATTTATTTATTCTTTCCTTTATAACCCTTGCCTTAGGACATACTTTGGCAAAAATATTGTTGTGTGGGATATTTGACATTTTCCTGCCTATGTTTTCCTCTAGGACTTTTATGGCATTGTGATTTATATTTCAGTCTTTTATTCATCTTGAGTTTATTTTGATATGTGGTATAAGTTAGTGATCTAGTTTCTTTTTTTGCATCCCAACACCATTTATTGAAGGAGCTATTTTTACTCCATTTTATTCTCCTGTCCACTTTGTCAAATATTAGTTGACCATACAGACATGGATTTATTTCTGGGCTCTCTATTCTGTTCCATTGATCCTTGTGCCTGTTCTTATGCCAGTACCAGACTGTTTTGATTACAGCGGCCTTGTAGTATAGTTTGATATCAGGTATTGTGATACCTCCTACTTTGCTCTTCTTTCTAAAAATTGCTGAGGCTATCTGGGGTCATTTATGGTTCCATATAAATTTTTGAAATATGTTTTATATCTGTGAGATATATTATTGGTGTTTTTATAGGGATTGCATTGAATATATAAATTGTTTTAGATAGTATGGGCATTTTGATAATGTTAATTCTCCCAATCCATGAACATGGTATATTCTTCCACTTGTTTGTGTCTTCTCTAATTTCTTTCTAAAGTGTTGTGTAGTTTTCTGAGTACTGGTCTTTTACCTCCTTGGTCAGGTTTATTCCTAGGTACTTTATTTTTTCTTATGCCTATATTAAATGGGATTTTCACCCTAGTTTCTATTTCTGATATTTCATTGTTGGTGTACAAAATGCCTTTGATTTCTGAATATTGACTTTGTGCCCTGCTGTTTTGCCAAATTCACTTATTAGGTTGAGTCATTTTTTGGTGGAGCCTATGGGGTTTTCTCTCTACACTGCCATGTCATCTGCAAACAATGTCAATTTTACTTTCTCTTTTCCCATTTGGGTGACTTTTATTTCTATTTCTTGTCTGTTCACTGTGGTTAGAACTTCCAATATTATGTTAAATAGAAGTGGTGAAAGTGGACATCCTTGTCTTATGCCTGAGAGAAAGCTTTTAGTTTTTGCCCATTGAGTATGATTTTGCCTAGAGGTTTCCTGTATATGGCCTTTACTGAGTTGAGGAATGCTCCCTCTACTCCCACTTTGCTGAGTGTTTTTATCATAAATGGGTGCTGTACCTTATCAAATGCTTTTTCAGCATCTATTGATATGATCATGTGATTTTTGTTTTTCATTTTGTTTATGTTTATTACATTTATTGATTTGCAAATGTTGTACCATCCTTGCATCCCTGGGATGAATCCCACTTGGTCATGGTGTATAATGTTTTTGATGTGTTGCTGGATCCAGTTTGTCAATGTTTTGTTGAGGATTTTAGCATCTATGTTCATCAGGGGTATTGGCCTGTAGTTTTCCTTCTTTGTTGTCTTTACCTGGTTTTGGAATTAGGATGATGCTGGCCTCATAAAAAGAGTTTGGGGGTCTTCCCTCTTTTTATATTTTTTGGAATAGCTTGAGCAGGATAGGAGTTAGCTCTTCCCTAAATGTGTTGTAAAATTCTCCTGTGTAGCCATCTGGTCCATGGTTTTTGTGTGTCAGGAGTTTTTTTATTGTTGCTTCAATTTCACTAGTTGTTATTTGTCTATTCAGGCTTTCTGCTTCTTCTTGATTCTGTTTTGGAAGATTACATGTTTCTAGAAATTTGTTCATTTCACCCAGGTTGTGTCACATTTCTTGGCACATAGTTGTTTGTAATAGTTTCTGACAATCCTTTGTATTTCTCTGGTATCAACTGTAATTTCTCCTCTTTTGTTTCTGATCTTAATTATTTGGGTCCTCTCTTTTTTTTGTTGATGAGTCTGGTTAAAGGCTTGTCAATTTTGTTTATCTTTTCTAAGAACCAGCTCCTGGATTTATTGATCCCTTGAATTGTTCTTTTAGTTTCTATGTCATTTAATTCTGCTCTGATCTTGATTATGTGTTTCCTTCTACTCACTCCGGGCTTTGTTTGTTGTTGCTCCTCTAGTTCTTGTTGATGCAGGGTTAGGTTGTTTGTTTGCAGTTTTTCCTTCTGATATTCCTATGATGCAAATGTTGTTACATTTCATGTTGTCCCAAAGTTCCCTTAAACTATCCTCATTCTTTTTGAGTCTTTTTGTTTCGTTTTGTTGCTCTGCCTGAGTCTGGGTTGCTCTGCCTTTGTTGCTTCTTTCTACTTTGTCTTCCAGCTCGCTGATTTGGTTCTCTGCTTCATCCAGCCTGTTTTTAATTCCTTCTAGTGTGTTATTCATTTCAAATATTGTAGCCTTCATTTTTCCCTGGTTCTTGTTTGTAGTTTCTATGTCCTTTTTCATGCTGCCATAGTTCCCCCTCAGTTCCATGTAGTTGTCACTGGGTTCCTTGACTATCCTTATAACCATTTTTTTGAATTCTAAATCTGATAGATTGCTTGCCTCAATTTCATTTAGCTCTTTTTATGTGGATTCCACCATTCCTTTCAATTGGGTGTTCATTCTTTATCTCCCTATTTTAGGTGGCTCTTTCTATTTATTTCTGCATCTCAGGATGCTCTGCTTTGCCTGCCTGTCTTTGTGGGATGTACTTCTGTGGCAGGAGTTCTGTGGGCCTTAATGGTGCAGTTTCTTTGACCTCCTGATCTGGATGCTCTAGGGTTGCCCTTTATTCAGTTTGTGTGGACTCTCCTGCTGGTGGCTCATTCATTGGTGGGTTCCCCCTGCAGCTGGCTGACTGGTAGTCACACCTCCTGCCACATCTTGTATGCTGTTGTACATTGTGTATATTGTGCTGGTTAACAATGCAATATTGCCAGAAAACCGAACCCATGCCAACAACAACAAAAAACCCTTACCACATCAACAATATCAACAACAATTGAGCAAAGATTAATAAAGGTTGAGGTTAAGAATATTATAAGGTAGGAAAAAGGGAATATGGGATGCTAAAAGGGGGGAAATGATTTTGAGTGGGAAGAGGGGAGAAAAATAATAAGAGAGTAGAAATCAGGCAAAGAAAGGCAGAGAATAAAATTTAAAATGTAAGTGAAACGGCATGGTGATGGCAAAAATAGAGTACAAGAAGGAAAGAGTATACTATGAGGTTTGAAACAAATAAAAATGTATTGAACCAATGGGAATAAAACTGCAGAAAAACCACAGCAGGGTCAATAATAGTGACAGCTGAGCAAAGATTAACAAAGGTGGAAAGGGATAAGAATATTATACAAAAGACAAAAGTGAATATGAGATGTCTACAGTAAATAAAAATGATTTTGAAAGGATGGGACAGAAATACTAATAAGAGTAAGAAATAGAACCCAGCCTAAGAAAGGAAAAAATAAATAAATAAAATCCCTAACTCAACTGATCAAAGGCAGGGGTAAGGCAAAATGGAGTAAGACAAGGGCGAGGGTAGCCAATGGGATTTGAAATGCAAACAAATAGTGAACAAATAGGAATACCATTACAGCAACAACCATGATATTCTCGCCCAAGGTGAGGATATTTATTTCACAAATATTAAAAGGCTGTGTGAAAGGAAAAAAAGAAGAAAGAAAGCAAACACAAGTTCTGAGGAAGAGTGAGGTGAAGTTCGTCTCAGCTGTTGGTGTTTGGCTTCTGACGTCTCTCTGGATCCATCTCTGGTTTTTTATCAGCTGAAGGTCCTGGGGTGGGTCATTCAACTTCTGGCTACACCACCTGTATCTCCTTCACCTGCCTCTAGAGGGAGCTTCTGTTGCGATGCAGAGGGTGAGGCCTCTGTTTCTCCCCTGGGAGGCACTGTTCCATCTTCTAAGAAAATTGTGGGTGTGTTTCCCCTGCCCCTATACCTCCCTTCTTAGTCTTTCCCAGTTTATTTCCAATAATGTATAGTTTCTGATTACATGTTTGTCCGTTTCACAGGGTAGGGGACAATCTGTAAGTGTGTCAGCTTTCTCCTGCTTGGTATAGAGGGCAGCTCTGTGTGCCAACCCAGGCTGGGCGATGCCCTGAATCCGCCTTGCTGCCCTTTGGGGCACACTCTCTGAACTCCCTGCTGTGATGCTCACAGTGAAACAGGCCCTAGGACCCAGTGTTTTTTGTCCCCCCTGTGAGTCTTTCAAAATGGGCCGTTTTAGTCATTTGTCTTGCTGTCTCATTCTTTTGGAAATGCCCCCTGCAGAATTGTGAGGCGTGCTGAGCCAGTTTTGCAGATCTTCCCCTGCTCTTGCAGGAGCTGGGGGCTGGGCTCAACCTTCCCTTCCTGGAGGTTTCCCCAAGGAAGGGAGCCCAGTCTGTCCTCAAATAACCTCAGGCGCACAGTTCCCAGCCCACTGTCCTCACAGCACACTGTGGCCTGCACTCTCCACTCTGCAGCCCTGCACCGGGCTGGGTCCGAGACACCACCTCGCTTTGCACCTTTGATCAATATGCCCAGCTGTACTGAGTGGGAGCAACTCACACCCACAATCCTCCTTTGTTAGCCTGGCAGCTGCCCAGAGGGGTCCCTGCCCAGGTTGCCTCGGCTGCCCTTTGAAAAAAAGTCTCTGTGTGCACCTGCTGCAGCGCCCGGCCCCTGTCTGGCTTTCGACACACATCCATCTCTCAGAACAGCGAAGAGCTTATCACAATCGTGGCCAGCCACGGCCCTCCTCCTCCTCCACCAGAACCAGGTGCAGACAGTATCTCGCTCACTCTCAGGTATTCTCCCGCTGCAGCTATGGGTGTGCTGCTAGCTATGTGTGTGTGTTGCCTGGTTCTCCCCGACCACTTTGTGTATCCAAGTCGCTCCCATCCCAGGCCTGGGGACGCCTCACGCTGGGAGGGGAGGGAGCCGCTAGGCTGCTGTCTCTGACCTGGCTCTCCTCAGGTGCGGGTGCCACTCCCAGAGACTTTTCCCATCCATCTATAAAACCTCCTTAACGCCGTTTTGAAGCATTTTCTGTGCTCTTTGACTTCCAAACATCATATCAGCTAAGATTCCGTTGACTATTCACTCTGGTTTTTGGAAGATCAGCTAAGTGTCCGGGTTGGGTGCAAGAGCAAGTGGACCTACTTGGCTGCCAACTTCTGAATCCGGGATTTAAATTATTGAATGTCACAGATAAGACAGAGAAGATAGTGCAATAATAGCAAAGAAAGTGGAAGGAGGAAAACAGCTAAGATAATTACAATGGTAAGAGGAAGGAGGGGAAATAATGGAGGAGGAAAGAGATCACTAGGGAAGTGGAGGCTTAGAATTAGTGCCTTGTGGTCAGGGTACAGGATTCTAGGAGCTTTGAATTGGAAAATACCTTAAAGGTTGTCTACTCCAGTCCCCATGAAGTGTTCAAATTTCACTAAGTGGCTGTCTGGACCGTGATTGAGCCCCTCTAGCGCTCACACCAGCTTTGGACAGCTCTGTTAAAGTCTTTCTATTGAGAATCTCCCGAATCCCAAACACTACTTTAACATATAATCTCTCTGTTTAATGTAGTTAAATATAATCACAAATCTAGGTGATTTTTTGCCTTTAATCAGTGCATAAGAAACAGAGCTAAAGTAATTTATAAAACATTTGGATTTGGAGTGGAACAGTTTCACTGTTGCAAGAATACAAGGGTAAGAAAGGAAAGGCAGCCAAGGGCAGTGATTGATACTGGGGGCTTGTCCACACTGCAGCTGGCCCTCACTGTTCAAATCTATGGCTTTGTAACAACTGCTACAAGCAGAGGCAACCAATAAGTAATAGTCAAAGCCCCAAATATAACACCCTCAAGGGACAAAAATCTGCTATATCTGGATTCAGGGGCGGGGGTACGTTGCAGATCTAAGTGAAAGATGTAGACCCCAGCCTGCTTATCTGCACTCAGGTGTACCCTGTTAGTGTTAGTTCATTTCTTTAAACTTACAAGGTGTTTTGAGATCCTGATTCTCTCTCCCTTTCATATCATCTACAAATTCGATAAATACAGCTTCTATATTTACCCAAACCACTCATTAAAATGACGATGACCTTATCAGGGCAGTGGAAATGCCGTCAAAAAACCCCTAGTATGTTTACCTTAGTTACTTATCTCCTTTGCACTTGAATTTTATATGCTTAATTGCTTCTTTAAGCTTACACGTTCCATTTTATAGGAGAAATGATTAGCAACAAATTTACTAGAAACTATGAAAATAAAGTGGAAACTAGTTTAGAAACTATGAGTATGTCTAAGAAAAACTTGGTGTTGGCAGTGACTTGTTCTTTGAGAGCCCATATTGCCCCCAGTGGTTACTTCTTCCTCTTTTCTGTGGCCACTGCAGTCAATTCTAGAAAACTTCCTCCAAATGGAAGTCAAACTCACAAATCTGTGCTTTGCAGATCCATGCCTACCTCCTTTCTGAGCCTGAAAAGACATCTGCCAGCTCCCAGTCTTCTGAAGCGCTTGTGTGCCATCTCAGATTCCTCAGTGACCATTGGCAGCTCTCAGTGCTGTATTCTTCCATCTCCTCCGTCCTTGACGTGGAATTCGTCAGGACAGAAGGCCTAACTAAATCCACCTGGAGTGGCCAGAAGTTCCCCTGTAACCTTTTGGTTTGCTTGGGTTCCAGTTTTCTCTTTGCAATGTGTATTTCACACTTTTAACTGCAAAGAATAAATTCACTCCTCTTCAGAGAAGATGGGTTTAAGGTAGGAAGTCAGAGGTTCTGCTGCATCCACATCGCCCATCGCACCTCGGCCCCGGAGAGTGGGCCTGCCACTCTTTGATCTTCTCCCAAACTTAAACATTATCTCAATTGTCCTTAATATTATTTTGCATTTTTTACTTTGTTTAGGGGTTTAGCCTTTCAGACCATGGGCTTGTGAGCTCACTCTCATTCCTTTTGTGCATCTTCTACGTATGCCTCTTCACTGTCCAAACTCATGACCAGAAGTCTTCTCCTATAACATTAGTTCTTTCTCTTCTTCTTTCTCCCCTCTCTCCAGACTTCCCCCACTATCACCTCCTACTCCTCGGTTTCTTACCATCATTCTTCACCTATATGTTAAAAAACTATGCAGCCTACAAGAGGACACACGATATCACTCACCCATTCACTTTTCCAAAGTTCAAAACTTTGTCCTAAATTGATTAACTTAGTTTTATCTCCCTAGATGTTGGTGATATTCCGAAACCCTAAAGATACGGCAGTATCTTTTTTCCATTTCCACAATGACGTCCCTGATATTCCAAGCTATGGCTCTTGGGATGAATTCTTCAGACAGTTCATGCAAGGACAAGGTATGGCTATTGGTGAAAGAATTCTTCTTACTTTGACAGATGACCACATAAATACAAAAATTCAAATGTGTTTTAGGGTAAAGAAAGAGAGGAGATTAAGATGGATCCAGGAATCAAAAATAACTTTTCAATGAAGTTTTATAGCACCACTAGTCTATGCGTTGAACAATTCATTACTGTTTTTTTTTAAAGATTTTATTTATTTATTTCTAGAAAGAAAGGAAAGGAGGGAGAACGAGAGGCAGAGAAACATCAATGTGTGGTTGCCTCTCACGCCCCCAATTGGGGACCTGGCCCGCAACCCAGGCATGTGCTTTGACTGGGAATCGAACCAGCAACCTGTTGGTTCTCAGGCCCACACCCAATCCACTGAGTTACACCACCCAGGGCTACATTACTGTTTTTAAAAGTGATTTAGACAATTTATATGTTGACTGTGAGTATTGAGTGGCGATTCAGACGTGGGACAGAGAGGCTCCTAACAGAGTCATGCAGAAAAGCATTTCTAGTTCATTTCTCTTAATTTTCTAACACAGTGATAAAATAAAAAAATATGTATATAAAATCATAATACTGGGTAACCACAATACTTGTTTGCCAGAAAGGAAATAAAATCGCCTTGATATTTTACTTCTGGTTGTTGATAACTACAATGCTGAAGTGCCTACTAATGCTTCAGGTTTTAAACTAGGTGTTATATACTCATGATTTCATTTAAGACCATAACAACCCATGAGTAAGGCAGTATTAGCCCCATTGCACAAATGAGAAAACACATCAAAAAAGTTAAATCACTTGCCTGCCAATGGTCCCACTGCTTGTAAGTGGCAGCGACTCTACTTCCATGGGTATAGTGGCCACAGATGAATAAATGCCTCCTTTTAGTGGTGGCTCTGTTGAGTCTTTGCAGTGTGGAAGGTAGAATTAATGCCAGGTGAGCCTAGAGGAGAAGTCGTTGCTAGGGTTCTCTAAGAGGACCGCTTTTAAAGGTGATCAGCACAGCAGTGACACGGGGTACCAACTGGCTCCTTAGAAAAGATGAAATATTGGGACTTGGATGTTGGAGTAAAAGGAAAGTTCCAGAGGGTGCTTAGGAAGCACCATTAAGAAAACTGGTTTGTCTGGTAACCACTCACTAAGACAGGATGGAGTCGGGGCAAATCTGAAACATTATCCCCTTAGTAACACAAGTGAACATCCAACCACCAGAAACCTCATCATTGGGATAATCTGTTTTAGGGAACCTTTGTTGGCTTATCCATCCTTTTGGCCTAATTATTTGATTGACAATAATTACATATGATGGTGATAACCTGGATGGAGTTTCTGCCTTGTGAATTTGTTAAATTCAACTTAAGGAGGCAGCTGAATGCACTCGTAAACATGTAAGGTTGGAATGAGAAGGCCTGGATTTGGGGTCCACCACTTATTGTCATATATTAGTATTTAATATTATATAAAACAAAATAGCTACTGCTTACTGAGCAGTTACTACATGCCAGGTATGACATGTTTTACCTACCACACACTGTTTAACTCTAATTCTCATCAGGCACTATAAATGAAATACTATTATTATCCCCATTTTATGAAGAAAGAAACAGAGGCATAGAAAGGTCACACCGAGAAAAAAAGTGAAAAAGAAAAAAGAAAGGCCACACAGCTATTAAAAAGCAGAACTAGAACTGAAACTCAGATTCAAGACATTCATTGCCTGGGGGATTTTGAGCAACGCCTTTGTTCTCTCTGAACTTTGTTTTTCTTACTTGTAAAGTACACGTAAGAGTATCTGACCTGCTGGAGGTACGGCAGCATAGATTTTGTTTGGCCACACAAGGTCTAGTGTCAGACTGTCTTTGAAATGTACAATACCCATAACTTACTATCTTCGTGGGCTTCAAGTGGTTATTTATACTCTCTCTCAATTTCCCCATTAACAAAATGGGCATAAAATTTGTACCTGTCTCATTGGATTGCTCTAAAGATTGAAGTGTAAAGTGTATGCATGTCAATTAATACTACATTTAGAAGAGCAGAAATCCTGACCACAGTGGCCTAAACACACTGGATTTTCTTTTTCTCACCTAACAAGAAGTCCGAAGGTAGGCAACTGGTTCAGCAGCCCAGTGAGGAAGGCCAGAACCTCTGATACTCCCTTGGGCTCACACTGTTGCTTTTCACACTGTACTCTCAAGTTGGCTGCTGTCTCTCTAACCATCACCTTCAGATCATGAAGAACGCTCACCAAAACAGCAATTGCTTTCCAGCAGACCCCTCAATCCATGGCCCCTGCTTATGTCTCACTGGTCAGATTATCATGTTGCCAGCCACAGTTCTTCTAAGGGAGTCACAAAAGGGGTTTGGTTAGCAACAAATAATGGAATGTATTGGATAAAGGGTAAGAAACTTATTGTATTTGCCATAACAAATAAAACATGTAGAAACTGCCTGGCTGGAAGCAAGGGCTTCATGATAAGGATGATAACTACAGTAATTATGAGATTATTATTATTATTATTATTAATGAAAGAATAATAGCCCAAATTTATTGAATTGGTACGTACTGTTGATTAGGCATTTGGCATGTGCTAATTCGTTTAAACCTCACACACCAGACCCCACTCTACAGATGAGGAAAGTGAGGCACGAAGGTCTAGAAAGTTGCTCGAAGTCACACAGTCAGGGAGCGGCGCAGCTGATCCACGTCTAGCTCCACATTGTCCAGTGCGGTAGCCACTAGGCTCATGTGGGGACTGAGCGCTTGACAGGTGACACAACTGAGAAGTTAATGTTTTAAATTTTACTCTATTTTAATTAATTTAAATTTAGATTTAAAAACTATTTGATGCATTTACTGGAAACATTTAAAGTAAGTTTGGTTCAAGTTGAATGCATGAATCTACTTTTCCAAATATAAATTTTGTGAAGTCTGAAAACATATCAAGTGATTCAGATAAAAACTTAGCATTCAAATTAAGATTCTCTATAAGTGCTAAATAATCACTGGCTTTTAAGACTTAAAATACAAAAACAATGTGTTATGATTCATTAATAATTTTTATGTTGATTACATGCTGAAGCAATAATATTTTGGGGTACATTAGGTTAAATAAAAGAAAATATTAATGTCAATCCATATGTTTCTTTTTTAGTGGCCATATATTTTAAGGTTGGGAAAAAATTTTAAAAAATTTAATTACAGGTGTGGCTTACATTAAAATTCCATTGGATAATACTGGCCTAGATAATATCTGTCTCATCATTTCTTCCTGGCATTATCTCTGTCAGTTTTCATGTATCATTCACTATTTCTGAATTATTTTATTCACCTAAATATTCATGAATGTCTATAGTTTTTATCAAACCATTGTACAGCTTGCTTAGTTGTGTTGTTATTTGTGAAGATAAAATTAGTACAAATCTGACAACAGGACTGGCTTATGCCACTTGTTTTGGAGCATGGATTTCTAATAACTTATGAAGATATTGTTTGAGCTCACTCATATGTAGAGAGCGTATATTTTAGAGCATGTATTAACCATCTATCATTTTAACCTCAGTTATTTAGAATTCCTTAAGAATTTTTTTTCTTGTGTTTTCAGTTTCTTGGGGAAGCTATTTTGATTTTGCAATTAATTGGAACAAACATCTTGATGATGAAAATGTTAAGTTCATATTGTATGAAGACCTGAAAGAGGTGAGATTATGATTATTGATTATAACAAAATTTATTATGAACTACAACACAGAGTACTTATAATGTCTGCTGGTATGAACACATACAGGGTAATAAAATAACGCCCCTATTTTATTACAAAATCATAAGCCTGTAAGTCTGTAACATAACAATATCACACTCAAGCACACCATATGACATTTTAGGTGAAATGTTCAAGTTAAAGCTATAAATGATTACACTCATATTATTACCCTACCAACCACACTCAGGCAGACCTTACTTTTGCTGGAAAAATAGAATATTTTGTATATATGATATAGTGCTAGGGAAAAAAAAACAAACAATGCATAAGTGCTTAGGCTGATTATTCAACAGAAATAAATAATGCTTAGCAATTTATTACCAACAGTTACTGCTTTATTTTTCTTTTGTGATACATGTCCAAATTAGAAATATGAGAAACAATAGGTAGTTCTTAACTGAGATTTAATTGAACATTCATTTGGCTGTGAATTGATTTTTCCATGTAATTTGTAATTGTTTATTCACAACCCTTTAGTGACTGATTGTTTAGCAGTGTTCTAGGTCCTGGTGATATACCAGTGAGACCAGACAAAGTTCACTGCCCCAGAGAAGCTCACATTCTCACGGGAGAAGGAAAGAAGACAGGACGATAAATAATAAACACAATAACAATGAAAATGTGTATGATATGTGAGGAGAAAGGGGAAAATGGTGTAGCTGATTAAGGAAAACTGGAAATGCCTGGGGGAGGAGAACTAGGATGCTGGACAAACCCCAGTACAAAATAGGATGGTTGGGGAAGTGTCATGGAGGGGATGCGATTTAAGGAGAGATCTGAAGGTAGTGAGGGAACGAGCCAAGTGGGTAACTGGCACAAGCACAGGTAGAGAGAATGACTGGAGTAAAGGCCCTGAGGGGGAGTTCCTGTATGATTAAGGGACAGGAGGGAGGCAAGGGGAGAGTAACCCATGAGATCACCGCCCACGTTGGGTGGAGTATGAGGAATGGTGTGACAGAACTTAGACCTCACTTTGGCTTCTGCTCTGAGTGAAATGGAAAGCCGTTGTAGGATTTGAGCAGAGCAGTGATAGGAGCTGCCGTGTTTTTAACAGGATCATCCTGGCTGGTATGTGAGATCAGACTGGAGAGGGGCCAGGATAGTGCGGGGAAAACTGTGGAGTGGCGCCAGCCAAGGGAAGATGGTGGCTCGGACCAGAAGCAGGCATGGAGGTGATGAAAAGTGGTTGCATTCTGGGTATATACTGGAGGAAGACCCAGTAAAATTTGCTGCTGCATTCGATGGGGATAAGAATAGTGAGAGAAAAAGGGGAGTCAAAGTGGACTCCAATATCATTGCCCTAGCTTACTGGGAGGATTGAATTGCCATCATCTGAGTAGGAGATGGCAGGTGAAGTAGGATTGTGGGGATGACTTGGGGTTTATTTTTGGGCTTGCTATGTTTGAGATGCCTGTTAGTCACCAGTCACCAAAATGGAGAGCTCTAGTAGGCAGTTGGGCATAAAACTCTTGAAGGCAAGAGCTCTGGTCTACAGATACAAATTTGTGAATCACTGGCACACAGATGGCATTTACAGCTGTGAGATTGCCTACCTATGCATGTAAGTATGTGGATAGAGAAGGGAAGGAGGCCGAGAACTGTGCCCTGGAGCCCTCCAACAAAAAGAGTTGGTGGCGAAGAGGAGGAATCAGCAAAGGAGACTAAGCAGGAGTGCCTAATGAGGTAGGAGGAAAACAGAGCCCCGGATCCCCAGTGAAGAGAGTGTGTTAAAGGGAAGGGACAGTGTCAAAGGCTCGAATGCCCTCTAACCGAATCGTGTTTTTAACACAAGTCTCTCCTGTCTCATCGGAGGAAAGTATAATGCACTCTAACTCTTCCATTCATGGGATGCATTTATATAACATGGAAGAACATAGCTGTTTAGTCTTTTCTGTCTCTAGTCTAGAATTATGCTTCTGAAGCTTGTCCTCCACAGAATGCTGGTGTTGCCCCAGGTATTAATAATTCTTTCTTGGGGGCTGGAAGAAAGTTGCTTGTTCAGATTGATTTGGGAACTGCTGTATTAGATAGCCCGCTCCTTTGGGAGATTCACATCACATTTTGCATATTAAAGACTGAGAGACCCAGTAGGGGAAAAAAAGTCTTACCTTTGTTTAACCCAGAGGATTCCAGGTTTATTTGACCTCAACCATTCACCCTTCTTTTCTTTTTGCTTTTTTCCTGAAACATCTATAACCATCCTGAGTGATGTATATGAGTGTTTTGTAGAATATAGTTTAAGAAGTTTAATGAATCTCCCTTGTTGGGGATACTGTTGGGGACGAGGGTGAGGTTCATGATTTACGAGGGTATTTAGACAAGATAAATTTAAAAATCCCTTCTATTTGTTATGATTCTAAATATCATACTTCCTTGATGACATTAAACATTAGCTATAAATAGGATTCAGAAGAAAAGAGAATTCAAATGAGCATATATGAATACATTGATTTTCTCAGCTATATTAGACTGGTGCTTTTTTAAAAAAATTACTATCATCTTAGATAAAATGCTAACCTCTTAATTAATGTTTAATGTCATTATTTATATCCTAAATAGTTTAAAAGATTTATAAATTTAAACTATAAGCTAACATTGATACAGAATATCTTCTAAGGACATCTCAACTATTTATACGTAGATAGATATCAAAGTAAATCTGAGTAGAGAGATAAACAGATGAATTAAACAGGCTTAATAAATCCATTCTGTCCAAGAAATCCATCTTTGGTTATGGCACAATTCACACTGAAAGAACGTTATCGTTTAAAATTTTGTTTTCAGAATCTGGCTGCTGGAATAAAGCACATCGCTGACTTCTTCGGATTCTCTCTCCCTGGGGAGCAGATTCACACTGTTGCGGCTCAGAGCACCTTCCAGGAGATGCGAGCCAAGTCCCAGGAGACACACGGGGCCGTCGGCCCGTTCCTGTTCCGCAAAGGTGAGGCTGCGCTGGTTTCTAGGACAGCCGTCAATTGGCGTGTAACGGGCCATTCATATAACTCTTCCCTAAGTATGACAGGTTTTTCTTTTTCTCTCCCTCAACAAGAAGTCTGGCCACAGTTCAGAGCTGGAACTGGCAGCTTATAATATCTTTTAGAGTACTAAGTTCCTTTACCTTTCTGCTTGTCACCTTCTGATGACAAGGGAGCAACTAGGGCTCCACCATTATGTTAATTAGAGGGTTGTTTCATTAAAATAAAAAGGGAAAGGCAAGAGACAGAATCCTGTGTATTAGCTGAGTGAGACCCCTTTTAAGAACATTGCTGGAAGCCTCAATCTGTGACTTCTTACATCCCCTGGCCACCTCTCACTGTGCCCTTGGCTGGGAAATGTGATTTTCAAAAGGTGGGCACATAACCCAATTAAAATTAGGGTTTTGTAAATAAGGAAGAAAAAGAAAATGATATTGGATAGGCAACTAGTTGCCCCTGACACTGATGATTTTACTAAATTTCACTGTAGCATTCCAGTGCCCTGTGGAAATTTATGATGGCATAGCTTAGGGATTGTCAGTTTATTTTACTGCATATGTAATGAAAGTATAATGTGATTTAGAGGCAGCACACATCAAAACAGCTATCAATTATTGGGCATCTAATCATGTGTTTGGCCCTTGCTGGTCTTAAATTTTATAGCAAAAAAAGATATTGAATCCTTCATTTTACAAATGTGGGCAGCATGCTCAGAAATATTAATTTGTCCATTGTCACAAAGCTAATAAATGACGGAGTCAGGATTTGAACTTAGGTTTATTTGACTAACTCTATACACTTTGTCAAATACAAACCTATTTTTAAAATCCACTGCGAACGGAACATTGATTGCAACTCTGACTTTGGCTTGAGTCCTGACTTTCGCCCTGATTTTTATGCCTAGTCTTATGGCTTTAAGGAGGGGAAAATGCAAGTTTTCTATACATTGTTGATCAAATACCATATGGAGTAGAAAAATCTTAAAATAAGTAATGCAATAACAACATTTTTACCACTACTTCTTGTAGAAAATCCAGAAAGCACTGAAACACGTGAAAAAGCATTAAAAAGTATCCATATTTCCTCCACCAGAGGCGGGTTGAACTTTTTGGCATACTTCTTCCAGCTTTACTCTATGATATTTTATATAGTTGATGACATGTGTAAACAGTTGTGTTTTATTTCCTTCATATATCTAAGCATACCCTCATGTCTTTAAACCCTCCTTTATGAAAGAATAAACTTCAATGGCTATGCAACAAGGAACTCATAATTTCTGCAAAAGCAAAAACTGATAAGGGAAGAAGTAACTTCCTTTACATCGAAAAGCAAGTTAAGAAAAACATATTCTAATCCCAGGCAAAATAGTCACTTTTTGCAAAATTTTCAGGATCTGAGGTCTTAAAACCTGCTGTAAAATGTTCACTTCTTAAGGACTATGTAAGGTATTTAAAAGACTTTAAAGAAGAATAAACTGGCTCTGAAAAAACACTAGGCTTTTAGGTCCTGAATGTGGGGAGAGAGGTGGAGACGGGAGATCACTGAGCCCAAGGGTCTGCTCAGTGGTATAAAGAAAGCATGTCACCAGCCACACCACAGATGGGGAAGCCCCAGCGGTTATGGTTAATTTTATAAGAGGAATTACATTAGTTTAAGACTCTCTATGTTTTTCATGTGTCCGTTTTCACATTTCAAAGTGAAGCACTACACTTCAAAATGGTAAAATTAAGAAAAAATATTCTAACAAGTGTCTGATTCTGCTGTTTTGTGTGTGTGTGTGTTGTAGGTGAAGTTGGTGATTGGAAACATCTGTTCAGCGAAGCTCAGAACCAGGAAATGGATAAAAAATTCAGAGAGTGCTTAGCAGGCACTGCCCTGGGAGCAAAGTTGAAGTATGAGTCATACTGCCAGGCTTGATTCTGGCCAGTGCTTCGGGCCTGGGTATTTTATTTTCCTAAGTAATAATTGAATTTAAATAATTAAATAATAAATTGGTCAAATAAGCAAATAATCATAGGTAAATAATATGTAGGGGTAAATAATACAAATTTAACAATAATGATAATTTTTGAAATTTTTGAGCAAAAACTTAAGCTTGTTCACTTTTTGAGGAAAGGCCAGTTCGCCAGAAAAGGATTTTAAAAATTGATCAAACATGTAAATAAAATAAAGGCTTTTTACATACTAAAGAACTGGGAGAAATAGTCTCTAACATATGTGCACTATAAGAAATATTAGAGCCCTGGCTGGTGTGGCTCAGTGAATTGAGTGCCCACCTGTGAACCAAAGGGTCACTGGTTAGATTCCCAGTCAGGGCACATGCTTGGCTTGCAGGCCAGGTCACCAGTAGCGGGTGTGCAAGAGGCAGCCACACATTGATGTTTCTCTCCCTCTTTTCTCCCTCCCTTCCCCTCTCTAAAATAAATAATAAATAAATAAATAAATAAATCTTAAAAAAAGAGAAATATTAGATAAAGTGGGTATAGGCAAAAGGAACATGATATAAGATGGAAATTTTAATCTACACAAAAGAATAAAGAGCACCAGAAATGGTGAATATGTGGGTATATATAAGAGCTATTTTAAATCTCTTTAAAAGATCATTGCCTATTCAAAGTGAAAATAGTAATGATGCACTTTGTGGCTTATAATGTATGTAGAAGTAAATGTATGGCAAAAATGGCACAAAGGGTGGGAGAGGAGGAATAGAAGTATACTCTTTAACATTTTGGAAAGAAAATTGGTAAAGTCATATGTCTATAAACTTTAGAGTCCAGCAATTATACACCTAAGGAAAAACCCTAGAAAAATTTTCCCACATTTCCATAAGAATACATGGAGGAAAATGTTTATTGAGTATTATTTGTAAATAGGGAGAAATTTACAAAGTAAACTGAAAGGACTAAAGAAATAAATTTACAAACTAAAGAGGAGACATTAGAATTGATAACAAAGAATTACTAAGCATCATAAGGAACTACTGTGAACAATTATACAACAAACTAGATAACCTAGGAGAAATGAAAAAATTCTTAGAAGTACATAACCTACCAAGACTGAATAATGAAGAAATAGGAAATCTAAACAGACCAATTACTAGTAAAGATGTTGAATCAGTAATCAAAAACCTCCCAACAATAGAAAGTCCAGGGTCAGAGAGCTTCGTTCATGAATTCTACCAAACACTTAAAAATTAATACTAATCCTTCTCTAAATCTTTCCAAAAATAGAAAAGGAAGGAAC